>VWZZ01005668.1:174055-184646 GCA_013399095.1 Psophia crepitans
CGGGCTGCGCCCGGGCCGGTTTCGGGCAGTGAGGTGACCGCGACGGCGAGGGGAGCCCTGGGCGGCCCCGGCCATGCCGCCCGCCAGGGCTGGCGGAAAGGAGGCCCTGGTGCTGCAGTGCGAGTGGGAGGTGTGCACCTACGTGGCCTCGAGGATGGAGGAGTTTTGTGAGCACGTGGCGCAGCACCTGCAGCAGCACCTTCCCGGGGAGCACCGGGACGAGGTGGACCCTCTCGGTAAGTAGGTGGCAGCCTCGAACTGTGGGTGATGAGCCCTCCCTCTGAGATATTCCCTGCCAGAGAACCGCGCTCTCCCCGAGGAGAGCAGCACTGCCTGTTGCGGGGCTGGATCTTGTGAAACAAGCGGCGTTTGTCTGCAGAAGCCTGAGCTTCACTTGGAGAGTTTCTGTCAGATCATTACAGCCTGTATATCGCCTGTTTCTGTTGCAGAGGAACACACGTGTTTGTGGCAGGAGTGTGGTTTCTGTTCCCCAGAAAGCTCAGCTGACCTCATTCGCCACGTCTATTTCCACTGCTACCACACCAAGCTGAAGCAGTGGGGGCTACGGGCACTGCAGGGCCAGTCGGATGTGAGCCATTGCCAGCTGGACTTCCAGAGCCGCAATATTATCCCTGAGATCCAGGAGAACTTTCTGTGTCTGTGGGAGTACTGTGAGGTGAGAACAGGGGACCCAGTTTTGCTTTCCGATGTTTGCTGTGACTTGGCAGCTGAGGGAAGGAGACCTGCTTTTGCCCTGCAGCTCTCTTGTTGGCTGCGTTTTGTACCTGTGTGAAAGCATCTGTTGTGCTCTGACTGGGGCCAGCTCGTGATTTTTTTCGTCCTGTTCTGTCTATCCCTGCTCCCCAACAGAGATCATTTGATAATCCTGAGTGGTTCTATCGGCACGTGGAGGATCACAGCTTCTGTTCGGAGTACAAGGCAGCAGGGAAGGAAAACCACGTGGTCCTCTGTGGCTGGAAAGGTTAGTGAGTACATGCAAAGCTGCTCCAGAGAGCTTTGCACAGGACTGGATTTCAAATGTTGTACAGGAGAATTATGCATTCCTTGGTAGGGTTTCAGAGAGCCTCTTGAACTTCAAAAATATGTGTGCGTGGTCCTAGCAGTAAAATATTCCTGTAGGTTTTCCTTCAGGGGATTTGAGTGCTTAATATTGCACTTTTCACTTTTATTTATTTAGTACCTAAAAGAAAAAGCTCCAGTTTAATGTTTTCAATAATTTCTCTCTCCTGTGTTTGTGCAACTGCCTTGGCCACTTGCAGTGGTGGGGGAGGCACGCCAGTTGTAAACTAGTGATCTCGTCCTGCTGTGACCCTGCTCTGTGGCCTTTTTGAAGCAGGGAGTTGTTCCTTGCTAGTCAAAACAGAAGCAAGAAGCCTACCGTTCAGTCAGGTTGTGGATTGAGGCCCACATGTGAATGCCATTCTGTTGTTTCTGTTTAGACTGCGATTGCACCTTCAAGGGACGCTGCAAGTTGCGGGAGCACTTGCGCAGCCACACGCAGGAGAAGGTGGTGGCCTGCCCTACCTGCGGGGGGATGTTCGCCAACAACACCAAGTTCTTCGACCATATCCGCCGTCAGACTGCGCTGGACCGTAAGCTCCTGCAGGCAGGGAAGGAGTGGGTTGTGAGCAGTCCTCTAGCTGGGCCATTTGGTTTGCTTGAGCTGCCTGTCCTCTGCCAACAAAGGGCATGGGTGTGCTCGGAAACAGCCTGACTTCTCTGATGACTGAGAACTAAGAGACTGATTAATCTTTGGGAGTGTCTGCTTGCGGACACAGGAGAGTTGTTGGAGGCTGACAAGGCCGCACAGGGCTCACACTGCTGCAGCCAGAGCTGTCTGTCCTGTAGGGACCCAGGACTGAACTCAGAGGCAGTAGCTGGCAACTTGCAGTGGCACTGGGATTTGCTTATCGAATTCCCCTGTGCTGTTCTGCTCAAGTGTGTGCGTGTGATGGTTGCTCCTCAGTTCCTGCACTGGCAGCACAGGAGGTTGTGCGAAGGGGTGGCAGATTGGTCTTTGCAAGTGTTTTGGGTTTTTTTCTTTGGCTCTGTAGTCAGTGTCTGCTCTCCCTGTCTGGAGAGAAGGGTTCCCAGCTCCACTGTAACTACCTCTTTTTCTCACTTGCTGCTCTTTGTGCTGTTTCCTCTGCTTTGATGTCTTTTCTCACCACGCCCTCCACTTTCTTCCTGGCCCTGATGCTGCAGAGCAGAGATTTCAGTGTTCTCACTGCTCCAAGAGGTTTGCCACAGAGAGGCTGCTCCGTGACCATATGAGGAACCATGGTGAGCAAAGGCTCCTTCTCCCAGCTGAGGCTCTGAAGAGCGTGTGCTCCCCCTGCCTTGGGGTAATGTTTTCCACCCATTCTTTCGCACAGTGAACCATTACAAGTGCCCTCTATGTGACATGACATGCCCACTGCCCTCCTCCCTGCGCAATCACATTCGTTTTCGGCACAGCGAGGAGCGGCCATTCAAGTGTGACTACTGTGACTACAGGTGAGGACCAAGGCTTTCCATCTTCCCAGACTGGTGATGGAGAGGCGCCCCGAGGCATGCGTGTGTGTGCGCTACACAGTGTTCAGCTTTGTTCCCCTATCATTTCCTTTTAGCTGCAAGAATCTCATTGACTTGAGGAAACATCTGGACACGCACAGCAAAGAGCCAGCCTATCGCTGCGAGTTTGAGGCTTGCAGCTTCACTGCACGTTCCCTCTGCTCCATCAAACTGCACTACCGGAAAGTCCATGAGGTGGGAAGGGAGCGGAGGGCTATTCTGCCATGTACTCTTTCCCAGTGAGGCTGAGATTTGCTAAGTGCAACATGCTCTACAGAAGCATGAGGAAAAAAGCTGAAGTCATGTGAAGTGCGCCAGGCTGACCAGAGCTGTAGGAATGTGACATCAGGTTACATTCCTCTGTTACTGCTGCAACAATACGTCATGTCAGTCTTCTCAGAGAACCTGATTCCTCCTTCCATGCGTACGTGTGGGTACCAGGCCCTCTGATCAGGCTCATGGCGTATTCACATCCCTCTCTCTGCCCTTCAGGGTGACTCAGAGCCCCGGTACAAGTGCCATGTCTGTGACAAGTGCTTCACACGTGGAAACAACCTCACTGTCCATCTCAGGAAGAAACACCAGTTCAAATGGCCCTCAGGGCATCCTCGCTTCAGGTACTGCCCATCTTTAGCTCTTCACTACCTCCTCTAGTACAGGAGACAGCGGGAGCTGCAACCTGCATCTTGCTGGAGCAGATACCGGGCAGTGCTTCAGCTCTGACGTTTGCCTGTAATGTGCTCAGTACTCATTTCCCAGTGGCTGGGTGGCACTGGGCAGTAAGCATTTGGTGGGATCTGTTATAGCGACAGAGCAGTGCTGGGTAGGAGCTCCAGCAGTGGATCAGAGATTAGGGGCAAGGATGGCAGTGATGCCGTCACACCTGCATCTGGTGGGATGCTTCTGAGCTTGGCAGGGGCCGGGTCCAAGCGTACAACTCTAGAGGGAGCTGCTGCAGATCAGTCTCTTGACAGGCGTCTCTGCTGCATTCTCTCTAGGAAACTCCAGAGCCTAAAAGCTGGGAGGGGAAGAGGATGGACTTCAAATGCCCCCAGTGAAACAGAATGATGGAAGGAGATGGGCTTGGGAGATCGTAGCGGCCTGGCAGAAAGCTCACAAGCTGCCACATGGATGTGTTTTTAGGGGTAGGGGCTGAAGGGTTTTTATCTTACTTGCCCAGAATCATGTGTGTAGCACTGGCCTTTGGAACCTAGAATATAGCACTCCTTCCTGCTGCTGCTTCAGGCTGCTACATGTCTCTTGGGAAGGGGCTGCAGTGTGACTGGCTCCATCGCCCCTGTTTATCTCTACTCAGGTACAAGGAACATGAGGATGGCTACATGAGGCTGCAGCTGGTGCGTTACGAGAGCGTGGAGCTGACAGAGCAGCTACTAAAGGACAGAGAGAAGGAGGGTGAAGCACTGAATGGCTCAGCGGAGTGTGTGGTGCTGTCTGAGGGTGAGGGCAACCTGGAGGGCATCATTCTGGAGGCCCCAGCAGAGGCTTCCCTGGTGGAGAACAGTATCACTGAGCTGCAAGTGGCACCACTGCACCCAGCAGCTTGCTCTGCTGACAGCCGTGAGCCAGCACAGCCGAGCGCCTTCCCAGGAGCAGTGTTGTCATCTCAGCAAGAACCCGGCACCCTGGCCAACCCCATCATCCGTGTGGTGAACCGCACCAACGAGCATGGGGAGAGTGAGACTGTGTATTATGTCATGGCCAGCAAATCCTCAGAGGAGCAGGTGGCAGCACCCAGCGCGCTGCCTATGGAGCTGGAGGAGAATGTCATGGACCGTCTGCAGAAAACAGCTGAGGAGCTGGGCATCCAGATCGTGTGAGGTGCTCTCACCTGCCTCTCTGCCTGGGGAAAACTTGTGCCTCCATGGGATGTGCTGGTGGGAGAGTTTGGGTTGTGCTTGGGGAAGTGAGATGAGCTTGTCTTCACCTACCTGCAGCTGGCAGACTTCCCCCTCTGCTGCCCTCACCTCACTGGCTGCCAGCTCTAGTCAGCATTGGGAGCTGGGAAGAGCAGATCTCAGTTGTGGGTCAAGTCATCTGAGCTGGAGAGAGCTGTCTGTCCCCTCCTTTTGGGGATTAGGGGCTGGCAAGCCTCTCCCACCATTCCAGGAGGTTTGGCCTTAGCCTGACACAGGTCTTCCCCTCTTGGTCACTCACTGGTGATGTGATCCTTGCTGCTGTGCAGCTAAGTTGTCAGTCCTTGCTGAGCTAGGATCAGCCCAGGCAGGATGGCATGCTGAGCAGACACTGCCGCTGAAGTGTCTTTCTTGGGAAGATGTGTTGCCCTTTGCAAGTCTGTTCTCCCCCATCCAAACTTTGTTCTCCAAGGGACGGCATGCTCTACTCCTGCCTTCATCAGCACTTCCCTGCACATCACCTTTCCTAGGTGGTTCAGCTGGTGGTGTTGCTGGTATTTGCACCATTGATCCCATTACACTGCACTGATCTCTGGGAGGAGAGTGCTGGAGGTGCTGTCCCTTGCAGGCTACTGCTACTCTGCAGCACTGGGGGATTGGGAGCTTCTTACTGCTCTTGCCCTTCCCTGGCTTTCCTCCCCACATTGGGGTTTGGGCTCCTGGTTGGACAAAGTGTACTTTGGCAACACAAATAAAAGTCAGATTGCCAGGCCAGCTGATGTCTGGTGTCTGTTTCAGCCCCGTTCCTGCCAGCTGTGGCATATTGTGATGAGAGGATGAGACCAAGTTGCTCAGAGCATGCAGTGTGGGAGGTGGGCACTGAAGAGCTGCTGGGATCTCTTGACTACATGCTGTCACTTGATGCAGCTGGTGACTGCCTTGGAGAGTGTGATGTTCCACGTCCCCAGAGGTGGCACTGGAAGGCCAGGTTTTTGCTCTGGGACTCGTTCCCTGCTGTCCTGATGTGACCTTGATATTTATTTTTTTTTTGCTGCCTCCTTCAGGGTGTGAATGTCAGCTGCCTGCCATGTCATTTTTTTGAACGTAGCAAGTAGCCTGGGCTTGTGAGCAGAGCCAGCTTGCCTTTTGTTGAGTGATTTGGATGAGGACAGTGTGAACCTGGTGTTTCTGGAGTGGCAGCTCACCGCCCTGTGTGTAGAGGTGATGTGCCCAGATGGAGGCAGGGAGACACCCTGCTGATCGGGGCTGGGCACAATTTTTCCCCTTGCTTCCTGTTGAAATTCCAGGTTAATGTAGGAAATCACTTTATGCTAAACCCTTGGCCATCTGCTCGCTTTCTAATTACTAACACTGTGAGTCTGATTCGTGGCCCTTGGGATGAGATGATGAGAGCAGCCCCTGAGGCCTGTGCCCTGGGCGAGGGGCAGCATGCTCTGCAGTTGCCTTATAGAGGGGCTGGGTGAGGAGCAGGGGTGAAGAGCTGCCTGCTGTGGGCTGTGTGGGAAGGTTGCCTGGGGCTAGATCCGTGTGCGAAGGGCGATGCACGTGCCTCCACCCCAATACTGTCCTCTCTAGGGGTGTGCGCATAGGGTGCCTTCCAGGGGCCAGTGAAACGCAGCCAGGGCCGTGTGCTGAGCACCATGTGCTCGGGGAGAGGCAGGGTGGGAGGCAGCTGGCTGTACCCAGCAGCCCTGACAGCGTGCACTGCAGGAGGATGCTGGCTAGCTCTGGGGAGAGCATCCTTGGGCCACCAGCATGCAATGTGGCCAGGCGTGCCCAGCCTTCCCCAACCCCTGCCTGGCCCCTTCTCCCTGGTACTTGGCAGAGCTGGGCCAAGGATACCTTCGAGAGAAGGGCTTCCTGCCAGGTTTGCATTCGTGGCACTTCTAGCTTGGCTCTCTCCAACACACGGGCCTTGGGGCTCTGCTGCCAAAGTCGCGGCTGTGCCTGCATTATCTGAGACTACAGCACGCCTGCACTCTGTGTGGAGGTGAGGCTGTGGTGGCTGGGAGAAGTTGTCCCTTTAAACACTGCATCCGAGGAAGTTAATCTGCCAGAGATTATCTGCTGGGGAGAGGATTGGCATTAAAGGGAATGTCTCCTCCCTTCCCCCAAGTCCTACAGCATCCTCTGTCCTGTGTGTATGGAAACCAAGTTCACTTTCTCCTGGGAAAGCAGAGAGAAGGCCTTTGATTTGAGGGACAAGGGCAGGAGGGCAGAGTGTGCGCTATGGGACTGGGCCTCCTCTTCCTCGCTGTCATGGCCACGCTGGTCTCCTGCGAGGACTTAGAAGGTAATGGGGTGTTTGGGGGAAGAGGGGCTTACAGGATACCCCAGACTTGCTGGCACCTGGCTGGACCAGTCGTCCCCAGCAGTGAGCAAGACCTTGGTCATGTCCCCGTGCCAAAGCTTGGCACAGGGGAAGCGGGAGCTGGCTTGCAGAAGAGGTGGGAGCCGCAAGTGGATGTACTCCTTACCACAGCGGGAGTTGGGGAGTGGGCTGAGACAAGCCTTCACTGGGCTTGTACCACCTCCCTGCGGGTCTCTGAGGGCTGGGGAGCTGGCAGGAGGGGTGGTCCTCAACCCCCTGCCCCAGCCCTGCTCTGCCTTGCTCCCTGCGGCACCAGGAGACCTGGATACTTACTGGTCTGGCACAGCACCCATCTGCTTGGGGGGCTGCAAGGGGAAGCACAAGGAACTGAAGAGGAGCCAGTGCGGGAATGGCAGCTGCTGCTGGCTGGGCTACAAGTCCTTCTGCCGAGGTACAGCCAGAGCGGGGAGACTGGGGGGAGGCCGTGGGGATGACTGCAGGGCTTGGTACAGCCAGCCTGGGAAGGGCAAGTTTTGTGCCACACACACATCTGCGGAGTTTTTCCAGCAGCCAGGTCCTCAGGCCACAAAGGGATGCAGCCTGAGGCAACCACACAGCCTGCCCTGGTCCTTGCCCAGGGCCTGCAGCCTTGTCTGCGTGTATCTCCTTGGGTTCTGCTGAGCAGGCTGCACAGGGCGCTAGCTCCGTGCTGCCCATGGGAACCTCCCTGTCCCCAGTGAACTGTGGGCAACCTGAAGCGGACTTCAACTCCGTGGTGTACGGCAACGACTGGTGGGTTGGCTCAGTGGTGCGGTACAGCTGCCGGCCTGGGTTCCTACTGCTGGGGGACCCAGCCAGTGCCTGCCAGTCCAACGGCCGCTGGACCCCCAAGCCCACCTGCCTCCGTGAGTACTGCTGGGTGTCACATTGAGCCCAAAGGGGCAAGCTGGCTGCATGGGGAGCAGGTGGGAGGGCTGCAGGCATGTCTCTGATCCCTCTTTTCCCCGAGCCTGCTGTGGGAGGGCTCTGGGGCTGGTAAGCACCCTGTGACGTGCTCTGGCCCCACTCTTGCAGGGATCTGCTTGCAAGGTCGGATTGAGATCAGCAAGCAGGACATTACTGGGAGGTGCTCCTCGTCCTGCAGCTCCCAGACCCACCTGGGAGCCTTCCACAACCATGGCTGCATCAAGATCTCAGCCTGTGTCACCAAGCACTCAGGCTGGGCCCGCTGGTTCCTGCACTGCGATGTCTGCGAGTGCGACTGCCATGTCCCGTGCGATGAGTCCCAGTAATGGCTGCCCACCTTTGGTAAGGGCCTGTCTCACTGTGGAAGGGTTAGCAGTGAGAGCTGGGGGCTGCCAAACAGCTCAAAATCTGTGGCTTTTGCTCTCCTTATAGCTTACTCCACATAGAGCTGGGCTATCTGGGGCTGTGGCCACTGGTCGCACACCAAGGGAGGCTTCCACCCTGGATGTCTGCTTCCCTTTGCCCCATGTCTCCATCGCTGTGCTCCTTCCATAAGCTCCGTCTATCCCAAGGCTGTCATCTGAGAGAAGAGGAGATGTTCTGGACTGGCTCTCTTGCAGGGCTGCCTTCTTGCCTAGCCCCATCCCATGACTCTCCAGCAGCAGAGGATGCCCTGTGAGCAGCAGGTGCTGAGAAGCTGCCTGTGTTTCCTGCAGATGGGCTTGGGGACACTGGTGTCTCAGCCTGTTTGCCAGGCTGCTTCCTAGAGGAGGTTCGTATCCCCTTTTAGTGGCAAAGTGCATATATGCCTGTGCCAGAAGTATCTATCCCATCTGTGCTGCAGCTTGCCATTTCTTCTTGCCAGGTGTTTCTTACATGAGCCAGGCCCTAGGCTGAGAGGTAGATGTGCTCTCTGTGTTTGCTGCAGTCGTCCGGCAGAGCTGGAGCATGGGATCTGCCCACTCTCCCCAGGCTATGGGCAGAGCTCGCAGGGCAGAGCAGCCTGGCTGGGGCTGCACCACCCATTGCTGAGAAATCAAGTGTTACAGTGGGACAAACTGCCCTACAGCATCCCTGGCAGCGCTGAAGCCAGGACAGCTAACTGTGTGGGGAAAGGTCTTAGCTCCCAGGTGTGAAGACTTTCCCATGACCTAGTCCACATATTGGCTGCAGAGCATGCTCCTTCCCGAGGTCTGCAGTCTTACTCTGAGAGTCCCTTTCCCCAGGGACTTCTTTCCCAACAGCTTGGAGTCACAGAGAGACATGGTAGATGATGCCCTGCAGCCAAATGGGTAAGAAGATAGAAGTGGGATGTCCTGAGCACAGCAGGACCCTTTTTGGTCCTGTAGCTGGAGAAAAAGAGCTGGGGTGTAGGCCCATAATGACTCCTTCCAGGCATTTGAGAGCGGAGCTGGAGCTGTGGGCTCTCACTGCCTGCCGTGGAGCCTGTTAGCCCGTGCATGACTGCTATTAATGTGGCCTTTGGCAGAAGCAGCCATCACGGGCACTGTTGTAACCCTGTGTTATGCTACCTCTCTCCTCAGGAGCGGATTTCTGACCAGGCTTCCTTCCCTAAACCCTTTGTTCTCCTCACTGACACTTCACTTGTCACTGCAGATATGCTCAGTGGATTGAATTTGTGCTGACACTGGTACCTGGCTCCAGCCGGGAACAGCCTTGTGCTCCTTGCTCAGCTGCAGGAAGGTAGGGCTGTTCTGCACTGTGTGGAGGGGGCCTGCGCAGAGACCTGCTAGTAGTGAGTGCCCTGAAGATGGGAGTCGGAGTGTTGAACACAGACTAAATTGAGTGGGTCTGCTGTGGCTTTTGCTCCATGAGGACGTGATTTAAGACCTCCATATGGAGCTGGGCTCCACAGCCACCTCCTTGTTCCCTCACCCTTCCCAGCCTGTGGGCTACCCTACCCCACAGTCTCTCCTCTGGCTGTATCCCACTCCAACAAGGAGCCAAATCGCTGCCCCAAGCTTTGTCCCAGCCCAAGGCTGGCTGTGGGAGGGGAAAGCTTTCCTTTGCTCAGCAGATGGTTTCTTAATTAATACTCTTGTTAGTGCCTCTCATTTCCATATGTCTTTCATGTTTAAGTGCTGTGGTGGGTGAGAGGTGTGAGTAACAGCAAGAATGGAGCCAGGCGTGGCACTGTGGAGGGTGGAGGTGCCAAGCGGATGGCAGGGCCCCCATGATGAGCTGCAGAGGGGAGTGTATGCTGGGGGAAAAGCCCTGGGACGGTAGGCACCCTCCTATCAAGGCCCTTTGCAGCTAGCTGTAACCCCGCCAGCCCTGGCTCTTGGTGCCTGGTGTGGGCATCCCGGGCAGTCCTCTGTGTTGCAGCCCAAGTTTCCCCCAGCTCGTGCCCCCGTTGGAGTGGCCCCATGGTGGTGCGGCCCCATGTCAGGTCAGTGCACGGCAGGACTAGGAGCATCTCAGGTAGGAGCAGACTTAGGGAGCGTTGGGCCCGCCCGGTTTTGGGCTGAGGTGGCAATGGGGAGAGCTGCGGCGGGCTCTGCCCCGCGTGTGAACAGCAGCGGGCACCGGGTAGGCGTCCTGGGGGACTGCGGAGACAGGGCTGGCAGGGCCCAGGCTGGTGCATTGGGGATGCTCAGGGCCTCCTGGCTTGCGGGGAGAGGAAATAGGGCCGGTCCCTTTAAGAGGATTTTTCGCTGCCTGGCAGCGCTGCCCGCCTGGGCAGCCCATTCTGCCGCCCCGACAGGCAGCGGCAGGGACAAAGCCAGCGGAGAGGGGCGCCGCCGGACAGCCGGGCCCGGGGGGCTGCCCACCACTGCTGGGCTGGAGGCGGAGAACCGCCCCTTTCGCCCTGCCCGCCGCCCAG
>VWZZ01005668.1:184939-199369 GCA_013399095.1 Psophia crepitans
GAGCGAAGGAAGAACATCCTCGGCAAGGCTGCCTTCCCCACCCATGGCCTCGGGGATGGGCTAAGCCGGGGAGAGCGGCTTGCGGGATTTAGCGCTCCTTGTGACGCCCGGCCGGAGGAGTCAAGGTGAGCCCGAGGGCGCTTCGTGCCCGCTGCTCTCCCCCGAGCCGCCCGTCTCGGCCGGCCCGCACCCTGCGGCTGCGTGCCGCGGCGGAGCCGCTGTGCCCGCCGTGTTCAGACCTCACGGCTGCCGAGACGGGGGTCCCGCAGCCCTTGTTCCCACCGCTGCTTCCTAGGGCTGGGGCTGGCGTTCTTCCAGCCCTGAGAGGGATCTGCCCGCAGTGGGGAGAGGGGCTGGGGAGATCTCGGCACAGCTCTTTGTGAGGCTGCCGTTCCCTTTCAGGGGACCGTGTGCATTGCGGCTGCAGCGAGGAGCTGCCTGCAGCCTGCGCCTCGGCAGAATGTAGGTTAGCAAAGCGTTAGGACCCCAGCCTTGGAGCCGAGATGGGTCTGGGCCCAGCCTGCTCAGGCTCCTTTTGCTGGTGCTGTAGGAATCCCCAAGCCCCTCCTGCTCTGTGGTGTGGTAGCTGGACCCAGGGTTAGTGTGCTTCCCACCCTGCTTGGCTTAATATCCCCCCAAGCACCGCAGGGTCGTCAAGCCAAGCAGAGATGTGAGGAGCTGGGCCTTGCTGCAGCCAGCTGTGGGGAGGACTGCATGCAGAACGTACCGCCCAGCAGAAGAGTATTTGGGCAGGTGTGTGCTGTTAGCATCACGCAATGGCCCCAGTTAAGCACTGGCCTGGTCTCTGAGGCTGTGCTGGTTGGTAAGAGCTGGGAAGGTAAAATGAGCCAAGGGAGGCTGAGAAGGCCTGGTACCAGCAGGGCCTTTGCCCTGTTCTATTAAGTCTGTCCGAGCAAGCCCATGGGAACTCCAGGCACCAGCTGAGGGACTAATCTAGCCAGGGCTGCTCTGCCCCAGGATCCTGGGTGAGGCACAGCATGCTTTGTCTGAGGAACTGACTGGAACAGTCTGCTTGCTTGGAACCCTATACCTGTGTCCTACAAGCCCTTGCCAGGTTAGGCAGCGGTAATACCTGGCAAGCCCTTAGGGACATCCAGGCAAAGCTGGGTGTCCCCCATCAAGGGCAGAACATCAGCTCTCCCACCTCCCGTCCTGCCCCCACTATGGTGGACAGGAGTGGGGCAGACAGCCCAAGAGCTGCAGGGCCGGGGCAGCTGAACAGCCGGCCAGCTCTGCTGCTAGAGCTGGACGCGGCCACAGGAGGTGCATGAATTATTGACTGTGGAGCTGATCAGCTGCTCCTTGCTGTGAACCCCACAGTGCAGGTTTGGCTGCCCTGGCCAGGTCCGTCCTTCCACTCAGCTGTGGGTGCCAGACCACACAGCTGGGCACTGTATCACAGGGCAGAGAGGGGCAGTAAGACCTGGAGCCAGCAGGAAAGGGTGTGAGAAGACTTGCTGTGGGCTGGTCCCTGGCTCTGAGAGAGGGACCCACTGTGAGTCAGTTCCTATGTGTTTCCCACAGAGCAGCAGGATGGCTGAGAAGGGTATGGATCCCGCGTGTGTCTCCATTGCCCTGGAGGACACAGTCTGCCACACCAGCCCCCCAGATGCCCCGCTCCTCACCACCCATTTGAAGAAGGTGGAGAATCATATCACAGAGGCCCAGAGGTTTTCCCACCTCCCGAAGCGCTCGGCCGTCAACATTGAGTTCATTGACCTGTCCTACTCTGTGCGTGAAGGCTCCTGGTGGAGGAAGAGAGGTAGGAACTGCTGGTTGGGGAAGGGCAGGAGAGAGGGCCTGCAGGGCTATCACACCCCTGTCCTGTTCTGTATGCCTTGATCTCACCCAGGTCCCCAGCATCTCCCTCTGTGTTGGATTCACCACTTCTCTGCACACCCCCTGCTCCCTGCACAGCCTCGGCAAGCACAGAGTGCCTCTGCCCCCTTCCTGCTGGCAGGAGCTTGTCTCAGTGCATGGCAGTGGGCCTGCACACAGGGAGCCCCAGCAGAAGATGCTGGAGCTGCTTGCCCTGCTGTCCCCTGCAGCAGTGGGGCCTGACTAGGTGGTTGGGCTGGGTAGCCCCATGGTCTGTGTCTGAGCACCCCGTGCTGTCTGCAGCCACGCTGTGGCTGGCTGTCCTTGCTGGGTGCCCATGGGTGGAGGGCAGGCTTGTGTCCTGCAGCAGTTGCTGTGCACCTCTGCTGTGCAGTGCTGGAGGAAAGCAGATCATATCCCAGGGAAGGCTCTGGGCAGGGCTGCGTGGGGAAGATGGGGCAGACTTCCTGGGTCAGGGGCAGCTGGGATGGATGAGTTTCCTCAGCACTGCTGTTTGGGGTCTGATGGCTCTGTGTGACATGCTGACAGCAGGAGACCCCAAGGGGTGCCCCAGCTCATAGCCTTGTAAGGAGAATATGTGTGGTTTGCAGGGGATTTCCTCTCCAGCAGAGGAAGATTTCCTCTTCCCTGTACAGCTGAGGCCACGGTCCCCTTTCCTGTGTGCGAGCCTGGCCGAGAGCTCAGGGTGGGGAGAAGGGAGGCAGATGGTGGCTGGTGGGTGGTAGTCTGCTTTAATTAGCTTTCTCAATTAATGGAATGCCAATCAGGCAGCCCCATGAGGTAGAGGGGGAGCTGATCTGCAGAAGCTGAAGGCAAGCAGGGATGAGCGGGGGCCTGGGGTGAGCAGACGGAGGGTGCAGGGCTGCTCATCAGGGTGTCCTGCCAGCCAGGATTGCTGGATGAGGTCTCAGATCCTGTCCCCAACCAGGCTCTGCAGCTAGGGAAACTGAGGCACTGAAAGACTGTGGGACTGGTTGTGACATTCCCCAGGACAAGATCTGCCTATTTGTTTGAGATGCTGAGGAAGCATCCCAGGAGGAACCGTGGCACAACCATGGGTTCCCCAGGGCAGAGTGTGCTGTAGCACCTAGGATTCCTGGGGACCCACTGCTTGCCAGTGGGCTAGTGCCCTAAAGGGGGGGGAGGGTGAAAGGTTTGGACAGCTGGACGGGAGAAAAGCATGCTGAGGGGTGCTGGCATCCCAGGGTGGCAGTGGGAGGGACTCCCTTCTCCCCAGGCCAGGTGCTGAAGCTGGTAGGAAGCTCCCAGTGCCTTTGGCTGCTGCCCCCAGGATCTGGCCAGGCTGCCCCGCTTTGCTGAAGCAGAAGGTTACTGGCAGTCAGTGAACGCAAGTAACCGCTGCGCAAGCTGCAGTGGCGCCGACGTGAGCAGCATGCGCGGTGCCAGAGCCGTGTGTGTGCTGCTGGGATCTGCTGGGGGGTGCTGCTGGGCATGCTTGCTCTGCTGTCATCATGCACAGCCCGCTGCCCCTCTGTCAGCAGAGCCGGTCCTGAATGCAGGGTGCCTGACCCTGAGGGGTGCAGAGGAGGAACCAGGAGCTTGAGGTGCCAGACTCCCTGTCCTGGGGATGGACAAGCCAGAGGGGCTGCCCCCCCTGAGTAGTACTAGGACTGTGAGCTGGTCTGGCCCTGAGGCTTGCCCCAGCCTGTGGGCAGGGGATGGACGTGTTGCCCTAGTTCAACACCAGCTGCTACTACAGGGTGCATGGGGAATGTATTTCCAGCGGGGAAATGCTCAGACCTGGTCTGTGATTCAGCCTGGTTCTAGCACCTTGTCCCGCCAGGGCTGTGTTTTGGGGGTAGCTCCTGAGAGCCTGAAGCTGTGCCTGTTCCCTACTCCCAACACATCATGTTCCTTCTGCCAGAAAATGCTAATCAGCTGCGTTTACAGCAGAGATAATTCCAGGTCTGATTAGCAGTGGCTGCTGCTGGGTGTCACAGCATGAATGCCAATGAAGGCAACAGCCAGGCATCTGGCAGGCTTGGGGACTCTTCCTACCCCGTGTTACCTTGCTTCTCATTGCCCCCCTCCACTGGTCCTAGGGACCAGGACACCATGCCCAGGACCAGTGTCACAGCCTGGTAATCTTCCTCAGCAGCTACATGCCCTGACCCAGAGATTTCCCTGGTCTTTGCTGTGATCCAGGGCATATGTCTTTTTGATGCTGGAAATTGGTGGGGCCAGCCAAGGACCAGGGTCCAGGATCATTCTGGAAATGACAGCTGCTGTGGCTATAGCCCTAGGGGTGCTGATGGAGACAGTCTCCATGAATACGCAGCCCTTGGCACAACACATGGAGGTTCTGAGCTCCCCCGAGTACTGGGATGGCATCGCAGTCCCGGTAGCACTGCTGCTCTGTAAAGTCAAACCTGTGCTGTTCTTTCCCTCTAGGGTACAAGACTCTCCTCAAATGCCTGTCAGGGAAGTTCTGCCAGCGGGAGCTCATTGGGATCATGGGGCCCTCAGGTGCTGGGAAGTCCACACTCATGAACATCCTGGCTGGCTACAGGTAAGGCTGGGAGGAAGCCAGTGTGTGTCGGGGTGTAGGGCTGGGAACCCTCTGCTACATCCCTCCACATCTCTTTCCTGCAGGGAGACCGGCATGAAGGGCCAGATCCTGGTGAATGGCCGGCCACGGGACCTGCGTACGTTCCGCAAGATGTCCTGCTACATCATGCAAGATGACATGCTCCTGCCACACCTCACCGTGCTGGAGGCTATGATGGTGAGCGATGCAAGAGCCAGGCAACCTGCTGGGCTCTGTGGGGCAACCTGTGGCCTGTGTCCTTGGGCACTGAGACCACACTGACATCAGGCATTTCCAAGGGCTCTGGGACACGGGAAGAAAATCCTGCTGTTCTTGCTTCCTTCATCCTGAGCCAACACTCCCAGCCCTCGGCCAGGCAGGGATGGGGTCACAGTTCAACCAATTCCATTCTCTACATCTGACATCCCATCCCTGCCCATCCTCTCCCTGCAGGTCTCTGCTAACCTGAAGCTGAGTGAGAAACAGGAGGTGAAGAAGGAGCTGGTAAGCAGAGGAAGGTGGGCCCAGGCACCCTCATCAGTCCCCAAGACAGAGACAGTAGGAAAGGGATGGCCTTGAGGGGACCAGGGGATGCCAGGGGACTCCCAGCAATGCATGTCTGAAGGGAGGTGGCAGGGAGGGGTGAGGGTCCATGAGAGCCCGTGGCCATGAGGCTGTCTCACAGGTGAACGAGATCCTGACGGCCCTGGGGCTGCTGGAATGCTCCTTCACCCGCACCATCTCGCTGTCGGGGGGCCAACGCAAGCGCCTGGCCATCGCCCTGGAGCTGGTGAACAACCCTCCGGTCATGTTCTTCGATGAGCCCACAAGGTGAGGCCGCAGGGGCTGGGGCTCCCCAGCACCGCCTGCTCAGCTGGGCTTTCCCTGCTGGGGGGCACCGGGGTGGCCGGCACCCTCTGGAGCACAGTAGGGCTGCAAGACCTGAGGGTGGGACATGACTGCCCACCAGGGCTCCAGGAGGGCTGGGACTGCAAAGGGATGCTCTTGTCCATCGATCTGAGAGGAGGGTGCTCAATAGGGGAGGCAAGTGGGGACATTTTTAGGATGTACTTCTTCCCCTCTCAACTCTCCCCTTCTCTCTCTGCTGTCTCTTTCTCCTCCACCCCATCCTGCATGGCCACAGTGGTCTGGACAGTGCCTCATGCTTCCAGGTGGTTTCCTTGATGCGGTCCCTGGCTCAGGGTGGGCGCACCATCATCTGCACCATCCACCAGCCCAGCGCCAAGCTCTTTGAGATGTTTGACAAGGTTTGGTCTGGGCTAGGACACAGGATTCTGCAGGGATGCAGGGTTCTTCTGGTCCCAAGACCCAGGAGAGAGGCCATGGGAGGGATGGGCTGCAGGCATGTGACCTGGGGCTTGTGTGACACAGCCTTGATGGCCGGGGTCTGGCAAGGGTGCCCTGTGTCACCCTAGGACAGGGAGGTGGGTAGAAGCAGGTGACAGAGCCCGTGGCTGCACTGCATCTGCCATATCTTGGGTTTTTCTTGCAGCTGTACATCCTGAGCCAGGGCCAGTGCATCTTCAAAGGCATCGTGACCAACCTCATCCCCTACCTGAAGGGTCTTGGCCTCCACTGTCCCACATACCACAACCCTGCTGACTTCAGTGAGTGCCCCTGCCCGAGCTCGTAGGGAGTAGGGGGTGGCAAGGTCCAAACCCAGTGCCCAAGCCCTATGAGATGCCTGGTGTTCCTCCAGGTTTCCCAGGGAGCAGGGCTGCCCATGCCCTTTCTGTTAGGTGCTGGCTGGGCAGTGCTGCTGTGTGGTGCAGCATCACAGGGTGGGGGTTGTTCTGGGCTCCCACTCCCCTGCCCCATGGGGTCATGATCTGGGCAGGCCAAGCAAAGTGATTGCAAGGGTTGGCTAAGTGCCTCTCAGGGGTCCTGTCCTCCTCCGCAGTTATTGAGGTGGCCTCAGGAGAGTATGGAGACCTCAACCCTGTCCTGTTCCGCGCCGTCCAGAATGGCATGTGCACCATGGCCGAGAAGAAGAGCAGCCCTGACAAGACAGATCCGTCATGCCCGGCACACTGTGTGACGGTGAGCGGGGATAAAAGGAACCTCCTGCGGTGTCGGGGTGTGGCAGGTAATGGGGTGCCCACCCAGAGACACCTCAGCCTCCCCTGCCCCACTGTGCAGAGATATCCTGTGATGTCTCTCCTTGTCTGAGCAACAGTTCTGCACGTGCAGCTGGCAGTGCCTGTTCTCACCAGGGCTGCTCACAAGGGGCATGCTGGGAGCGTTTGAGTGCCACCCTAGTAGGGATCCCATGTTGTAAACTTGACCCATGTCCCTGACTTGCCTGTGGTCTTGCAGGATGTGGACCACATCGAGAGCCACACGTTTGCCACCAGCACTTCAACTCAGTTCTGCATCCTCTTCAAGAGAACATTTATCTGCATCCTAAGGGACACGGTGAGGGCAGGGGGAGGCTGGGCCAGGGCTGAGGGGATGGAGGCTGTTGATCACTGGGGACAGGCAAAGACAGGAATTGAATGGGGGTTGTGGGGCTCACCCTTGAGGAGCAGGCAGGCTGACCTCTGCTCCCCTGGGATGCTCATGGGATGGAGCCCTGCCTCGCTGAGCCTCTGTACCCTCTCTGCCCGTAGGTGCTGACCCACCTGAGATTCATGTCCCACATCTGCATTGGGGTGCTGATCGGGCTGCTCTACCTGCACATTGGCAATGATGCAGGCAAAGTCTTCAACAACACTGGCTTTCTCTTCTTCTCCATGCTCTTCCTCATGTTTGCTGCACTGATGCCCACCATCCTCACCTGTAAGGAGCTCCTTCCCTCAACACCCATTTGCTGCTCCCAACTCTTGGGGCAGAAGGGGGTGCTTCAGCTGTGTGGGAGTATGTCTGTTGGGAGGTGTATGGTGGAGCTGGATGAATTGGACAAAAGGAGGGAAATAAGAGAGGAGAGGGGGAAAAATGTCAAAGAAGAATGGGAAAATTTCTGTCTGGGTATATTTTGGTTTTGCCCTTTATTTACTGTTTGGCTACAATGTACTTGCTGGCTCGAAGCAGAATGCTGGAATTTTTTTTGCTGAGAGAATGTCCGTGAAGCTGCATTTTCAGCTGCCTTGCATCTCTTTCACTTCCTGAAAAAGTTTGCCTGAAAATCCCCAGCCAAGCTGACTTTTCCACGCAGAAAGTTCCCACATTGGTCACTGACTTTTTTCCCTGGTGAAAATTGGAGCACCTGCTCGTGGCACGGGCAGGAGGCTCCCTGGTGCTCTGTGCCAGGGCAGCATCACATCTGCCTGCAACGGGACAGGGGGGAGTGGGGGCTGGAGCAGCCCAGGCCAGGGCACTGCTAATTCCGTGTTTCCATGCAGTCCCCCAGGAGATGTCTGTATTCCTGCGAGAGCACTTGAACTACTGGTACAGCCTGAAAGCCTATTATCTGGCAAAGACCATGGCGGATGTGCCCTTCCAGGTACGCTTTCAGCTGGCCCCAGTGCTGAGGTGCCTTCCTTGGCGCAGCCGATTTCTCAGCTATCCCAATACCCTGGGCTTGTGTTTGAGGGGTCCCTGCAGCCCTCCGTCCCTCACAGAGGGTCTGTGGGGTGAGGATGGCCATGGGTCCAGCAGAGCGGTCTCTTTGCTTGCCCCTGTCCAGGTGATCTGCCCCATTGCATACTGCAGCATCGTGTACTGGATGACAGGCCAGCCACCCGAAGCCACGCGCTTCCTTCTCTTCTCCGCCCTGGCCACTGCCACGGCGCTGGTGGCCCAGTCCCTTGGGCTTCTCATCGGAGCTGCTTCCACGTCCCTACAGGTCAGATGGGGCACAGCTTTACCTATTACGTGGAGACGGGTAGAGTTGCAGGGGGTCCAACAACAAGGAGGGTTGGAGGAAACTCTTGCCCATAGGCAGGTCTGTGAGTGCCACAGGTGGTGCGCCTGAGGACAGGGACGTGACACCCAGTGTCCTCTGCTTCCCAGGTGGCCACCTTTGTGGGCCCCGTCACTGCCATCCCCGTCCTGCTCTTCTCGGGCTTCTTCGTCAGCTTCAAGACCATCCCCACCTACCTACAGTGGAGCTCCTACGTCTCCTATGTCAGGTGGGACCCCATGCTCTGGCCAGAAACTCCCTGCCCTGGTCTCCCATGGGCTGAGGAGAGAAAGGGACTGCCTGGGACATGTGGTGACTCTTGTGACATGCTCTGCCCTAGGTATGGCTTTGAGGGCGTCATTCTCACCATCTATGCCATGGAGCGTGAGGACCTGGAATGCCTCGAGGACTTCTGCCCTTTCCAAAAACCCATCAAGATCCTGCAGGAGCTGGACGTAGAGGAGGCCAAGCTCTACCTGGACTTCCTCATCCTGGGCATCTTCTTCATCATCCTGCGGCTCCTGGCTTACCTGGTCCTCAGGTATAAAGTGAAGTCAGAGAGATAAAGGGGCCCTGGGGTGCCAGTGTGCCATTCCCTGGCAACCTGTGAGAGACATTCTGCAGATGGATACAGTGCTTCTGGCAGGTCACGAACCACAGCAGAGGTGTCGGTAGGTGCCAGCCAGACCTAGCTCAGTCGAGAAGGGTTTTGACACATCTCGGAACTGTTTTAACCTTTCCACACACTCTTCATTGCAAAAGTTTTGTACAGCCTGGCATGTGCCACCCTCTCCCCAGGACTGCCGGACCCCATGGAGCTTGGGTCTCCTCTTGTTGCCCTTGCCGAGCATTGCCTTTCTCCGCCAAACACATTGAGACACCAGGGACCGTCCCGTGGAGGTGGCTATCTGCCGAGCAAGGCCAAGAGGAGCCGGCTGCTCCAGGCAGGACAGGAGCAGCACCCTGCCTGAGCCTGGGGCTGAAGGCGGGAGGAGACACATGCAGAGCATGGATCAATAGCGCAGCACGTAGCCCCGTTGCTCGCCCTGGCCAGCAGCATGTGTGTCAGTGATAAGAAGAGCCCAAAGATGCAATAGGCCAAGTTGCACAAGGCTTTAGTGTTTCCTGTTGTTGTAGCCACAGAAATTGCTGCATCCCCTTTTTCTTTCTGCATAAATTCCCCCTCTTTTTTTGTTTGTTTTTTCTTTTCTTTCTTTTTTTATAAACCCCACTGCTTCCCAGTCTGCATGGAGGGGAAAGGGAGCCAGCAGGCAGAGAAGGACTCGGAGCTCTGTCTCAGACTTCTGCTCAGATGCTATCCTTGGAGTTGGGATCTTCAAACCTGGGGATGTGGCAGGGTCTGTGGGAATGGGACCATGTTCGTAGACCTTAGGGAAGACTGATGTTCAGTCCCTGTTGTCTTTGGGGTCTGAGCCAAGAGGATAAAATCTACCAACGTGGAGAGAAGTGACTGGTCTCTTCAAGTGCCACATGGAGTGAGGAGGATTTAGGTTTCTGCACCCTACCAGTGTCAGCTGGCCGAAAAGCAGGGCTGGACTCGGCTGTGCCATCACTGGAGCCTCTACTGTAGAAGAGCTGGCCCTGAGCCCTTCCCTTTCACTGTTCCACTCCTCACTTCTCTTCCCCCGGCACAACTTTTGGCTGTCTCAGCAGAACAGGGAGAATGAGCCACGCTCAGCACTGTCTTTGCAAGGAGGGGTGCCAGCCCCAGGGATGCCCAGTCTCGTCACAGTGCAAACCTCCCAGTGCAACGCTGTGCATAAGGAGGTCCTAGCAGTGCCAGAACTGGAAAGCAGGTGAGATCTTGAAGTGGTTTGTTTGCATTGGGTGACCCTGATGCTAGGAATGGCTTTGCACTTTGTGGCTGGTATCAGGAAAAGGTCCCTTTTGGCAAGTGGCTCCTCCAAAGGCACCTGCCTCTCCACACCCCTTGCAGAGGGAAAGCATTTCAGCACCTCGCTGGCTCTCCAAAGGAACAGACTTGAGACCAGAGCTGGTGGGGCATCTACACACTCGGCTGTGCTGGGAGCACAGCACACTGATTAGCCAGATAGCACAGGCCTGTTTCTGTGGGTGTGCTGGCACTGGTGTCAGCTGCACTGGTCACCCATGTGCATGGACACCCACTGCTTTTTAGTGAGCACGGACATGGGGAAGGCAGCTCTGCCCTGTCCTGGCATGCTGGGCCCTGGTTCAAGTGTGGTCTGTGATGTGCTGCTGCCAGCACGCTCTGAGCAGCAGGGGACTGCAGGGCAAATGCTGGATTTCAGCAAAATCTCTGAGACTGTTCTTTGCTTTTACTGGCTCATGTTGGCACTGCTCCACACAGCAGGGTCTGGCTGGCCTGCCAGGTGGATGGCAGAAGTGTGGCAGCACTGGTGCTGGGCACTCAGCAAGGATGGGTTTCCTTTGCCTGGACAGCATCGCTGCGAGGAACTTGTAGCCACGGGGTTTTCCTGCACAGAGGGTCTGGAAGCAGGACGTGCCCTGACGCCCTTTCTATGCTGAGCACTGAGGTATTCCCCAGGGGTTCTTGTCTGACTTACCGCTGTCCCTCACAAAATTCCCCTCCGCTCCTGCTTTCTCCTTCACTGCTAGCCCTGTGCCATGCTCTGCAATGGAGCTGTGCAGCTTGGGGGGCTGCAGTCTTCCAGGCGTGATTCTGCCAACTGCAGCTGCAGGGGCACAGTCAAATGGGGAACGCTGCCCACATCTGCTCTGTCACCAGGTGGATGGATGGGCAGGGAGCCTGCAGGCTGTCGCTCTTCTCCATTTCACTGTCCGTGGGGCTGATGGGACCAGTGGCCCACTTCTGTCCTGCTCTTGGGCTGCAGCTAGTTAAGCCTTGTCCAGGACAGGGTGTGCACTACTGGGCTGAGGGTTTTCCCTGGGTGGATACCAAGTCGGCAGGGGGTGCCAATTGTGCAGCTTTGCGCAGCTCCTGCCTCCTGCCCGCTCCCTGGCAGCGGGGACTCTCATGGTGGGTCCTGCTTCCTGCACACTGGAGGCACTGCTGTCTCCACACTGTGTCCTGCTGCTATCTGCACCCAGCACACAGTACCTCCTGGAACGCCCCTGTGTTAGCATTGCGGCCGGTGCCACCGTCACTCTCAGAAGGACCAGGATAAGATGGGTTAGTGATGGCACATGTGTGGAGCAGACGGGCCCACCAGCAGGCACCCACAGCTGCCACTGCCCATATCCCCACACACCCCCCAGGGATGCTGCAGCAGAAGCATGTGGTCATTCTCAGCTACTTGCAGAGAAACCCCATGGGACAGGCTGCCTGAGCTCAGCATGACCACAGGGAGACTGCTGGGGCAGGTAGCTCCACAGGTGGCTGCTTGTACCAGCCTGTCTGGGACAGGGCTGTTAGCATCACCCTGAGGATCTCCAGGACAGTTCAGCACAGCTTGACCCTCCTGCACTGGGGAGCGCACAGCTTGCAGAGTCCCAGCTAACCAGGTACACGGTCACTGCGGGGCAGAGGGCCAGGGTGAGCTCTGGAGATGGAGGATGGCTGTGTCCTCAAGCTGGGCAAGGGTACTGGGGAGTGGGGTTATGGGGTAGGTGCCACTCATCCCTAGGGCCAAGGCAGCAAGTCTAAGGCACCCTGGAGAAAGGCACAAGCACACAAGGGAGCCAGCGAGTGAATTTGTTGGTATGAAGGGGCCACAATGAATGAGGGATCTGAGCACCCTGTGGCACAGAGAGCCTGGGTCTGGGAGACTGTCCCAGGCAAAGGCACCCTCAGTGCTGCCCAAGGGCAAAATGTGCCCAAGGAATGAACTGAGCCAAGGTGCCAGAATGGGGCCATCCATTGCCCCTTCCCTCTCAGTCAGGACAATCCCAGACACGGTGGAAGGCACAGAGAAATGCAAAGGGACCGAGGACATTCACGCTGATCCCTGCAGTCTGGTGTGGCTGGGCTGAGCACTCAGAGTTTATTGCCCCTCTGCTGCCTGAGTCTCCACCAGCCCCACGGGAGCAGGGAAGAGGGGTTGTCTCTGTCCTGGCACAGCAGAGGGATGGGGTGCAGCCACCCTGCTCTGGGGAGCCATTAGTGGAGCAGGACTGGGCTGCTCCAGCCCACTGGCTAGCAGGCAGCTCTTTGGGACACTCTCTTCAGGGCAAGATAGGCACTGAGCCAGGCTGTGGCAGGACCCTTGGCAATAATACTGGTTGTCCTGTGGTGTGGAGCCAAGGGTGCCCAGGCTGTGTCTTGCCTAAGTGAGTGGGGAGCACCTATGTGCTGGGGTGGCATGCAGCAGCAAGGATGCACTTTACCAGAGCAGGGGAGTGGGGCTGTGGTTGCTTCTGTCTACAGGAATCCCACCGGGGAATGCATCTGGATAATCACGAGGAGTGTGATGGAGGAGAGCAGGCTTCTTCCCCCACACCTCCTCTCCCCTTGTGTCTCCTGCCTTCTCCTGCAATGCACTTTGAGTAGATGAGGATGTGGTTCAGGCCACGGCTTCAGCTCCCTGGGAGCACTGGTTGAGCAGCAACCCACCTGAACTGCTTCAGGCCCTTAGCTTGGCTCCTTCAGCCCACAGGCATGGTTTTATCGGGTACTGCCTCTCCACCGTGCATGCTGTGGATGCAGGCAGGCAAGCAAGGGTGTGACCTCTCACCTCCATGCATGTCTGGGCCATCTTTGTCACACACACAAGAAAGATAAATGCATCATCACCCAGCTTGCGCTAGGATTTCCTGGAGGAGAAATGAGGCTAGCAGAGGGAGAGGATGGGGCTTCTCCTGGGGTTTCACCCCTCTCTCAAATCAGGCAATAAAACAGTGTTTCATTCTCACTGTGTATGGACACCATTTGTCCATCCCTCTGCCGTGGGAACTCCTGGTGCCATGGGCAGCCTGCAGCTGCCCTGTATCCCTTTATGCATCCTTGCCACACTGGTCCCTGTGGTTTTCTAGCCTTCACCTTGTCCACGTGCAGAGGAGGTTGTACGGTGGGATGCACATGTGATACAGGGCAGGGGTGGACTGTGCAGAGAGGTGCGGCTGTTGAAACCCATGCTCCCACATGACTGAAGGTGAGCTGCCTTTTTCCTGGGACCATTTACCAAAATAAGATGGAGGTAACAGCTCGAAGGCCAAGGGAGTCTGCTCACACAGCCGTAGCTCTACTGTGGAAACCACATTTGCCTAGGTCCTTCTGCTTTGCTGGCGGGAATCTGTAAAGCAGGGCCAGGGTACTGTTGCCCGCAGTTCCTGCAGCCTGGCAGGAACCAGGCAGGGCAGGGGGGAAGCACGGGGCTGCTGGCAGGGCCCTGCTGGCTCTCTGGGCTGTGCCACACGTACAGGTAAGTTCCCCGCAGGTACAGGGTACCCGGGTCCCAGCTTGGTGCTCACTAGTGTCTGGAGGGCCCCAGGAACTGTTGAGCAGGCGCGGGTGTTGCGGCTTATTTCAGTCTTTCTGAGGTGCCAGCTGTACTTGTTGGATTTCACACATCAATAAAACTTATATTTATAGTGTACTGCCTGGCTCCTTCACCTCCCTGAGTAGCCAGAGGGAATGCATGCAAGGGGAGATGGGCATGCCTGGGTACACCAGCAGGCATCCCTGCACTGGGGTGTAGAGGTGGGTGCTGAGGGGGCAGGCTGCACTCATTGCTGGGAGCGTGTGCGCTTCCTGGAACAGCACCCAGCCATGAGCAGGGTGCCCGCGGCCCCACAGACACTGCTGGCTCCAGTCTCTGCACCACCCTGGGGGTTGCCAGAGCAGATCTGCGAGCAGCGAAAGGGCAGGTATACACGTGTCCGCGCGCGTGTGACCATGCACGTGTGTCACGCAGCCAGGCTAACCCAGGCGGTGCTGGGCTGCCCTGCCGGCGCATCTTCCTCCGGGGGTTCCAGCCCGTGTGGCTGCACCCGGTGTGCGGCAGCAGCAGCCGAGCAGGGGATCGCGCTCCCTGCAGGCTGACGCTGCACAGCTGGGCACCGGCCGGGGATGCAGAGCCACCTCGCGTGTCCAGAGGAAACCTCCCCTTACGGCAACTGTTGGTAAGACCCCAGGGACCGCCCCCCCGGTGTGTGTCCCTCTGTTTGGGGGTACAGGGGTTTCACCGTGCCGTGGTGCTTGCCGGCCCCCCCGCCGCGCCGCTACCGCGCGGCCGCGGCT
>VWZZ01005669.1:0-48302 GCA_013399095.1 Psophia crepitans
TATTGAAAATTCTATCATTTCATCGTCACAAAGTTCAAGGCAACTTCCAACCACCACATCCCCCACTAGTCCTTCTCTATTAGTAGAAGAGTAGGTCAAGCAGGGCACCTTCCCTGGTAGGCTCCCTTACCAGCTGCATCAGGAAGTTATCTTTGACATGCTCTAGAAACCTCCTTGACTGCTTCCTCTCTGCTGTGTTGTATTTCCAGCAGACATCTGGCAAGTTGAAGTCACCTACAAGAACAAGGGCTAGCAATTGTGAGACTTCTGCTAGCTGCTTGTAGAATGCTTCATCAGCGTTTTCATCCTGATTGGGTGGCTTGTAGCAGACTCTCAGCAGGATATCCGCCTTGTTGGCTTTCCCCCTCATCCTTACCCATAAGCACTTGACCTCCTCATTATGATTGTCAGTCATATGCCATGACTATATGATTTGGATTAGAGCAACTAGAAGAGAACATAAACAGTGTATATGACTAAGTTCCATGATATTGTACAAAAAGGACCCAATGACACAATCCGTATGTAAATCCACTTTAAAAGCAGCTGTTTGCTTGTGTAGTATCTTTCCCAGTTGAAATCGGTATGCAAACCAGCATGAAGTGAATGTTCACTGTAGGCAGATTTCCTTCTGCTCTTGGTGGATTGGATGAATCCACAACAGCAGGAGGTCAGTCCTCTCTCACATACTTAAGGAAACTCACAGGAAAAAAAAAGAAAAAAAAATTGAGAAAACAAATGTAACACTGTGGGGCTAATTTAAACCTGCAAACTCAGGAAATGAAGACACAAGCGTCTCCCTATAGTGTATGAAAAAGAGCAGGGGGTTACCAAATGGACTGCAAAACATTTTGTAGGATGATTTAATTAACATAGAATTAAAGTATCTCCTCTAAGTTATATTGCTTTTGTGATTTTTGTCAGATAGTCCACACAGCCTTAGCAAGGAAGTGTAAGACAAAAGGCTAACAACAAGCACTAGCCATTATAATTTCATGTGTTGAGTATGCTAATGTCCCTTCTGTTACCTTAGTGGGCAAAACCCATTTGCTGAAACCAAGGAAGTCTGTCTTTCTTAAGGTTAAGACTATTAAATATGAATGAAGAGAAAGTGAAAAAGCTTGTCCTGAATATATTGAATAACTTTAAGGATTTGGAAATTCTCTTGCAAGTGGTACCTGTAGTGCTGAAATTTTCAGTAAAGATTCTAGTATGCAAGTTGTAGGAGTTATTCTTTACGGTCCAGTTCATATTCCAATGTGAGGTCTAATGGAAGAATATGATTGTCTCTTCCTAATGCAAAATTTAGTGGAATTGTCTCTGTTAGTTTCAACATGTTGTCAATGATTCTTTGCAATGTGTGCACCTGCAAAACAATTATTTGTTTTCTCATGATGATAATAGTGATAAGATATATAATAAACGTCAGAAAAGAGAAAGTACAGAATAATCAGCACATTTTTTAGATTTCATGAGACAGAAGAAAACTCCAGTCTTGTGCATTTTAGGTCAGACCTCCCCATCTCTTCTCTCTATTTCTCACTTTTTATATTGCAGAATTAATAATACTTGTAGTGAAACATTTGTTATGTGGTGCATTGAGCTTTGCTGGCTGCCAGGTGTCCACCAAACTGCTCTATCACTCCCCCTTTTCTGCAGTACAGGGGGAGAAAATACTATTATTAACTCATGGGTCGAGATAAGGATAGGGAGATCACTTACCAATTACTGATCTGGCAAAACAGACTTGACTTAGGGAAGACTTGGTGAAACACTGGAACAGGTTGCCCAGAGAGGTGGCAGACACCCTCTGGGAAATTCAAGGTCAGGTTGGATGGGGCTCTGAGCAACCTGATCTAGTTGAAGATGCCCCTGCTCATTGCAGGGCGAATTGGACTAGATGACCTTTAAATATCACTTCCATCCCAAACGATTCTATGATGCTATGATAAGATTCATTTCATTTATTGCCAATCAGAGTATGATAATAAAAACTAAGAATAAATCCAAAAATACATTCTCCTCACTCATTCCTTCTTCCCAGGCTCAACTTCACTTCCAATTTCTCTACCCCCAAGCGGCACAGGGAGATCAGGAACGGGGGTTGTGGTCATTTCATGCATCTTTCTCTACCACTCCTTTCCCCTCATTCTCTTCCCCTGCTCCAGCATGAGTCCCACCCATCAAAGACTGTTCTTCACAAACTGCTCAGATGTGGGTCCTCTCTGTGGGTACAGTCCTTCAGGAACAGACTGCTTCAGCATGGCTTCCCCACAGAGTCACAGGTCCTGCCAGAAAACCTGCTGCTGCATGGCATCCTCTCCATGGGCTGCAGTACCTGCCAGGACCTTGCTCCAGAATGGGATCTCCACAAGCTCCAGCTTGTAGCATGTCCACCTGCTCTAGCATGGGGCCCTCCACAGGCTGCAGGTGGTTATCTGCTCCACCAGGGACCTCGATGGGTGTCAAGGGGACATCCTGCATCAACATGGTCTTCACCATGGTCTGCAGGAGAATCTGCTCTGGTGCCTGGAGCACCTCCTTTTCCTTCTTCACTGACCTTGGTGTCTGCAGGGCTGTTTCTCTCACATATTCTCACTCCTCTCCCCTAGCTGCTGTTGCACAACAGATTTTACCCCTTCTTAAATATGTTATCAGAAGCACACTACCGATGTCACTGAGGGTCTCAGCTTTGGCCAGCATCGAGTCTGTCTTGGAACTAGAGCCAACTAGAACAGTCTGTCTGACATGAGGGCAGCTCCTGGTGTCTTCTCATAGAAGCCACCCCTGCAGCCCCTGGTTACCAAAACCTTGTCACATAAATCCAATACAGTTAATTTGATGCCACATTGTGACACTCATCAGCTGCAGAGAAACTGAATTTTCATTTGTGTTAAAATATTCAGACAAATTATTAACAGAGAATCTTCCGTAGATCAGTCAGTACAAGTGTCAATACTTCACACTGAAATACATTCTTACTGAATTTCTGAATTTTTGATTTCCAAAACAGAAACAATGTTTAGATAAACTTTTCTTCAAACAGGTGATGAGGGGAAAAAAGAAATACTAAATCGGTCATTCAAATTCCTTTGTTTCTACTGAGAAATTGCAGATCAATCAATATTCTTTGAAATCAGTTTTGATTATTGCATGCCAAAACATTGCCCTGTCCAAAATGGGAGGAAAAATAAAAATTGCTTATATATTTTATATATAGTTAACAGTGTCAGATTGAGCTAGTCTAACATTATCTTGAGATACTAGGTAAGTTAAAAATTAATGTTTAATCAATTAATGTGATTTGTTCTATTTAATTGCATCACTGATGGTGCTCAACAGCATCTGCTGTGCTGCTACTCTTATTTTAGATATCCTGCACGAAATCAGTGAAAGGAACATAAGGTTATGGTGAGTTTATCAGCAGCCCTCTTAGACCTTTGGTTTGGTGTGACTCATTCTTTTGTGACTATACAATTAGTTTGGAATGGTGTGTAAAAATCTATTGCTTTGTTAATCAAGCTGATTTAAATTATTGCCTAGCAGCAGAATTACCCTATAAGGAAAAGAGGAGGGAAAATGGCAAGAACCTTTTTCTTTTAAAATGCTTTCATCAAAGAAATTGTGTTTGGCTACATGTGTGCCAAGGAGAGTAAGAAAAAATGTGAACTTGAATTTGACAGCTCCTGTACATAACAGCCAAAGAAAAAGAACAGACTCGTTCCTTTGTTCCAGCCACAATGTTTCAGAGGAAAATTTTAAAAACCATCTATTTAAATTAATTGAGAATTAGAAATTTATGCCCAATGCATTTCCTATGCGATCAAAATTAAGTCTACTGCATCTGATGCTCCTCCAGCTTTTATTGCTCACATACTAATTTTCTAGAAGCCATGATCGATGTTTCATTCAACACAGATTGGACTGTGCTTTGGAGCGGAATAATTTGTCACCAAATGTGGCAAGAGCATATAGAATGAAGCAGGGATTACAAGAAAAGAAGCCGCAGTCTTACACAGTGGTAAGTTAAGTGCTGCCCTGGAAAATGGCATGTTTTTCTTTCTAAATCTGCCAGAGCTACATTGTGTTACTGGGGAAAAATAATCTAAAATTAAACTTTCCCTGGATGCCTGGTAATTTTATGCTTCTGTATGCTGAGAATTCTGAACCTGATCCCCTAAAATGTTCATGCACTGAGAAGAAAAATGCTCTAAATTGCTAATTTTGAAAAACAGATTTCAGATTATTTAAATTAGCCCAAGTTAATGAACACTTTTGGTTTTAGTCTCTTTTTTATTGCCCATTTGTAAAATTGGTGACATAATACCAAATACTTGGAAATTCTGAAAACAAAGTCACTGGTCCATGAAGTATGCCAGTATAATTAAATAGCTCCCTATTCCTTGAGGGAAATTCATGCCTAATATTAGACCCATCATCCCCATACTTGTTATCCTTGTGTTTATCACATGGGAGCATTTACCTCCTTGGGAAGACAAGCAGACACCTCATTACCATCACGTGACAGGAATAACTTCAGTGTGAAGTAATAGCTAGTTGTGTCATTGACAAATCCATCTGTTTTCTTTTGCTAAGGTGGCAGCTGTAATCCAACTCTGCTGACCAGGGTACCCACCAAAATCTTATTTACATCTTCAGCGTCTGTTACTGACATGAAAGAACTATACTTATATCACTCCCGTGTGAGATTTCTGATTTGTGACTTTACAATGTTAATACTCTAAGAGACCGCAGTGGCTAAGGAGATCTGTGCTGGTTACTGCGTAATAGAGTTTTGCGATTGCAAAGCGTTTAAAGCCAGACTTTTACAAGCACCCTGGTATCTGTCTATCATTCATTTCAACACTTAAAATCCTCTGGTAATTCAAGATATGAATGGGAAGAAAACTGCACAAAGAAAGGTAGAAGTAACATGTCTAAATTTTATAGAATTTTTCGTAAGAGATAACAACAGAAAAGTACAAATTTTCTTAATTTCATAGAATCATAAAGGCTGGAAGAGACCTCAAGGATCATCTAGTCCAACCGTACCACCACCACCTATTTACCTACTAAACCATGTCCCTAAGTACCACATCCAACCTTTCTTCAAACACCCGCAGGGACGGTGACTCCACCACCTCCCTGGGCAACCTGTTCCAATGCCCCACCACCCTTTCCGAGAAGAAATTTCTCCTTATCTGCAACCTAAACCTCCCCTGGCGCAACTTGCAGCCGTTCCCCCTTGTCCTGTCACTAGTTATCTGCGAGAAGAGGCCAACCCCCAGCTCGCCACAACTTCCTTTCAGGTAGTTGTAGAGGGCAACAAGGTCTGCCCTGAGCTTCCTCTTCTCCAGACTAAACAAGCCCAGTTCCTTCAGCCACTCCTCATGAGACTTGTGCTCCAGACCCTTCATCAGTTTCGTTGCCCTTCTCTGGACACACTCCAGGGCCTCGATGTCTTTCTTGTAGTGAGGGGCCCAAAACCAGACATAGTACTCGAGATGTGGCCTCACCAGGGCTGAGTACAGGGGGACGATCACCTCCCTGCTCCTGCTGGTCACACTACTCTCGATACAGGCCAGGATGCCGTTGGCCTTCTTGTCCACCTGGGCACACTGCCGGCTCATGTCCAGGCGAGCGTCAACCAACAGCCCCAGGTCCTTTTCCTCCTCAGTAAGAAGATGAGTTTACTACTCACTACAGTTTTCAGACTACTGTCAGAAGTCATCTGTATGAGTATAAAAATTAATTTTGTGCAACTCGGTTGTTTTTTTTTTTCTTATTCCATTGTTACTAAGACTTTTTGTACAAAACCTAAAAGACTAAAAAAGACTTCATTTCTATTGTATGGGTAAATACCTGCTGCAACATGCCAGGGTCTTCAGAACACTTGAAAGAGTTAAAAAAGGTCTGACGTTGGAGGAGATGACAACATTACTAGGACAGACTGAGTATTTGTGATAAAAAATTGAAACAGGAATTGTTGCACTTCGTCAGTGCTGAAATCCGTAAACATTTTCCAAGCACACTAACAACTTTGGCATTTTATGTTCCAAATGCCTAAGAAAACAATAAATCGATCTGGTGTTTATTACTACTGCTCATCTTTAGGGGATGATGTTAAATCTCATTAAAGGCAAAATAAAATCAAAGTAATTTGTTTAAAGTGTGAAGCACTAAGACCAAAGTAGAAAGAAAAATAAGTCCTAGAAGGCCATGATGTCAGATACAAATCCTGCACCAGGCATTTTACTATAAATATGATGTTGATGTAAGCAATGTCTTTCCCAAGCTGTTCAGTTGGAAAATTACGTTCTGGGTCCAGTGAAATAGAAATGTGCTTCTTAGTCAACCATTTCAGTGGAGGAAACAGACAGTGCATCCATATTCAGCTCCTGACACATTGATTTCTGCACACACTGAGCAAAAATAAAACCAGAACTTCTATTTCCATATTTGTTCCAATACTGTTCACAGGTAAATATGATATCCATTGTAATGGATTGCTTTGGATTAACCACCATACCTTTTAATTTATAATTCACAGCTGCATTGATGATATGTTTTAAGATTAAGTCCATCTGAGATGAAAATTTTCAATCTTATTTTTAATTTCATCATAAAGCAAAAAAGGCGAATACCAAGTTCAATGTAAGTCTCTGGTTCTTCATTATAAACAAGACCAAACCAAAGATATTTGAAACTTAAAAACTCTATTTTACTTGGAGGAAGAACCTAAACTGACCTTCAATGACTTAGACTAAGAACTTTCATATACAGTCTGTCTTGGATCAGTTCTACTTAGTGCCTTATTAACAACTTAGATAATGGAATACCATGTTTGTGGACAAAACTAGAAAGACAGCATCAGAATTCAAAGTGGTCTTGATACACAATACAGTGCTCAATGAGATGATCTTCAACAAAATGTGCTGCATTTTATCTTAGGTAGGAGATGAAAACCAAAGCACAAATGTGGAGGTAGCAGCATAGCAGGAAATAGTCTGTCGGTGTAATAAATAACAAGCAAGGGAAAGTCATTATTCTATTTTGTTCTATACCTGCTAATTAAAATTCTAGCATGGGAACTATACCAAGTCTGGGACGTGTACTTAAAAGGAAGATCTAGAAGGGCTGAGAAGAATCTAAATGAACACCAAAAATATAAGAGATTTTGGGAACAAAGTGTAAGGAAATTATCAGATTCTGTGGTGGTTTTGATGTTTATTTCACAATTTTCTAGAAAAGAGATAAATATGATTTCACACACACACACACAAAAGAATATTTGATAGAAAAAGTTGTTAATTCTGGTGATGGTTTGACCCTGGCTGGACACCAATTGACCACCAGAACTGCTCTATCACTTCCTCTTCTCAGCTTGACAGGGGAGACAAAAATATAACAAAAGGCTAATGGATCAAGATAAGGACAGAGAGAGACCACTCACCAATTACAGTCACAGGCAAAACAGACTAAACTTAATTTTGTACCTATAAAATCAGAGTAGGGTAATGAGAAATAAAACCAAATCCTAAAACACCTTTCCCCCACTCCTCCCTTCTTCCTGTGATTAACTTAACTCCTGACTTTCTCTATCTGCACAGCGGGACAAGGAATGGGAGTTCCGTTCAGCTCATTCACACCTTGTCTCTGCCACTCCTTCCTCATCAGGGCGAGGACTCCTCACACTCTTCCCCTCCTCAGCAAGGGATGTTTCCCGCAGGAGACAGTCCTCCACAAACTTCTCCAGTGTGAGTCCTTTCCACAGGCTGCAGTTCTTCACAAACTGCTCCAGCGTGGGTCTCTCCCATGGAGTCACAAGTCCTGCCACCAAACCTGCTCCAGTGTGGGCTCCTCTCTCCATGGGTCCACAGGTCCTGCCAGGAGTCTGCTCCACTGATGGCTTCCCACAGGGTCACAGCCTCCTTTGAGTGCATCCACCTGCTCCAGTGTGGAGTCCTCCACTGTCTGCAGGTGGATATCTGTTGCACCATCAATCTCCACAGGCTGCAGGAGGGCAGACTGACTGGTCTTCTCCAGGGGCTGCAAGGGAATCTCTGCTCCAGCACCTGGAGCATCTCCTCACCCTCCTTCTTCACTGACCTTGGTGTCTGCAGGGCTATTTCTCTCACATATATTTTTTTCCCCCTTCTTAACTGTCACCCAAGGTTCTACCACTGTCACTGAATGACTTGGCCCTGGCCAGCAGTGGGTCTATCTTGAAGTTGGCTGGCATTGGTTCTATCGGACGTGGGGGAAGCTTCTAGCACCTTCTCACAGAAGCCACCCCTGTGGCACCCCTGCTACCAAAACCTTGCCATGAAAACCTAATACAATTCTATTCCATATCACCATTGATATGTCCAGTAGGACTAAATGAATTTCACAAAAAGTAATTTTATAGTAAAGATTTCACCAAATATTATAATAGCTTCTTAATTATTAAGATAAGAATAAAATATAGACAAGTTGTAGAATTTTCTTTAGCTCAGATTTTTCTGAATACACAGATTCACCTAGATAATCTATGAACAGTTATCCTGTCTGAAATTGTTGATAAAGAATGAATAATCCCTCTCTAATACTCATATTATCTGATCTTATAAGGAAGATCCATTGTTTCAGTTTAGACTTTCTCTGTTCTTTGAAAGCATCTTTAAGTAGCATCAGCAAACTACCAAAAAAACAAAAAAAGTCCATACAGAAGATATATTACTGAATTTGCACTCATGCAGATAATAAAATTAAGAGGGTAAGTACTAACTCATTTTCTTTAACAATGCCATAGCATTAATGGAATTTATATTGTTGAGATATATAATAGTAATCTCACTTAATTTGGAATTAGTTAATTCATGTTACCCATGCTGACCATGTTTTCAACAATTGCTACCAGAATAACATTTTCTATTATTTTAGTTCTCAGAATGGCTGCTCAAAACTTGATGCACAGAAAGATTATCTTGTTTCTCTCTTTATTTTGTTGTGGACAAACATATGTTTGTTTTGTTTGTTTCCACAGTACAAGATATTGAGCTGTTGGAATGAGTCCAGAGGAGAGCTACAAAGATGATCTGAGGGCTGGAGCACCTCTCCTGTGAGGGCAGGCTGAGGGAGTTTGGGTTGTTCAGCCTGGAGAAGAGAAGGTTCCAGGGAGAACTAATTGCATCCTTCCAGTACCTGAAGGGGCCCGGCAGGAAAGCAGGAGAGGGACTGTGTGTCAGGGAGTGTAGTGATAGAACAAGGGGGAATGGGTTTAAACTGAAGGAGGGTAGATTTGCATTAGATTTTAGGAAAAAGTTCTTTACTGTGAGGGTGGTGAGACACTGGACCAAGTTCCCCAGAGAAGCTGTGGCTGCCTCCTCCCTGGAAGCGTTCAAGGCCAGGTTGGATGGGGCTTTGGGCAACCCAGTCTAGTGTAGGGTGTCCCTGCCCATGGCAGGGGGAGTGGAACTAGATGATCCTTGTGGTGCCTTCCAATCTAAATCATTCTATGATTCTATGACATTAAACTTGTTTAGATTTGCTTCTAGGTGGCTAGCTTCTCAATGCCTTAAGGATTGAGAATCTAATGCCTTAAGCATTGGAGCATCTGTCATATGAGGAGAGGCTGAGGAAGTTGGAACTGTTCATCTTGGAGAAGAGGATGTTCAGGGGTGATCTCATTAATGTATATAAACACCTGTCATGGTTCAGGCCCAGCCAGCAGCTGAGCCCCACACAGCCGCTCACTCACTTTCCCCTGTTGGCAAGACAGGCGAGAGAAAGTGAACAACACAGGGGAAGCCTCCTTGAGTTGAGATAAAAACCATTCAATAGGCCAACAAAGCGAGAGGGAAACAACAACAAAGCGGNAAGTTGGAACTGTTCATCTTGGAGAAGAGGATGTTCAGGGGTGATCTCATTAATGTATATAAACACCTGTCATGGTTCAGGCCCAGCCAGCAGCTGAGCCCCACACAGCCGCTCACTCACTTTCCCCTGTTGGCAAGACAGGCGAGAGAAAGTGAACAACACAGGGGAAGCCTCCTTGAGTTGAGATAAAAACCATTCAATAGGCCAACAAAGCGAGAGGGAAACAACAACAAAGCGGCAGTAGTTATAGCAGGATGGAATCTTAGAGTCATGGAAACATTAAGGTTGGAAGAGACCTCCAGGATCACCTAGTCCAACCGTCCCCCTACCACCTATTACCCACTAAATCATGTCCTTAAGTACCACATCCAACCTTTCCTTAAACACACCCAGGGATGGTGACTCCACCACCTCCCTAGGCAAGATGTAAACAAAGGCGATAACAAGGAGAGCACTTTACTGATCAACGACTCACCTCATGGACCAGACACTCAGTCCCTAGCCAGTCTGTCCCAGAGCAGCACCAGCCCATCTGGCCCTGGCTAGCCCCCTTTTATGGGGGGCATGAGAGCACATGGTATGGAATAGCCCCAGCTCTGCTGACCCGCCCAGCTCCTGAAAATTAACCCTGTCCTGGCCAAAGCCAGGACAATACCTGATAGATGGAGTAAAAATAAGGGAGCAAAACTCTTCTTAGCTGTGCCCAAAGACAAGGCAAGAGGCAATGAGCACAATATGAAATACAGGAATTTCCATTTAAAAATAAAAAGAAACTTTTTCACTCTGAGGGCTGTCAATTACTGGAATATTTTTCCCAGAGAATTTGTGCCATCTCCATCCCAAGGGATAATTAAAACCTAACTGAATACAACTTTGAGCATCTTGCTCAAGTTGACCCTGATATAAGCAGGGGAATTGAACTAAATGATCTTAAGAGGTCTCTTCCAACCTCAGCTGTTCTGTGATTCTAAATCACATATAACTGGCACTGAAACAAATGAATTAAAAAAGGGCAGGTAGATAGCTAGAAAGAAAGTCGAATTCTTTCTATTTGTACCAAGAAAACAAAAACTGTCTTTTAGAAGAAAAAAAAATATATTGTTTAGTGAAACAGAACCCAACACACAATTATATCAGTAATTGTGTACAACGCATCATTTGTTAAACTTTTTTTTTCACTGTTAGTAACATTAACTTTTTAATTCTTTGTTAAATCTATTAATATTGGTGAAATGTCATGGATTCGTTATTTTCACAGCCCAGTGTTTGGAATGATGATCTGGCACTTCATGCCCCTTTCTTTTTTTTCTCTTTTTCAACTAAATTATTTAAAGATATATATCAATAAATGTGTAATTGCAATATGGTTTTATTATCTTTTTGAAAACCAGCATCTTCTGTATTTGAAGGACTTCATTATAAGCTATTCAGATAAATATGACAAAGTTTCTGCTCATTCCTGACAAAATATCTTTTCTGAACGTAGTCAAGGCAAGTGAGGGAAACTTTAAAAGGGAAGAGAGCAGCCCTGAGGAGAAGGATTTGGGGGTGTTGGTCGAGGAAAAGCTCAACATGTCCTGGCAATGTGCACTTGCAGCCCAGAAAGCCAACCATATGCTGGGCTGCATCAAAAGAAGCATGACCAGCAAATCGAGGGAGATGTTTTTCTGTTCTACTCTGCTCTGATAAGACCCCACCTGGAGTACTGTGTCCAGCTCTGGGGTCCCCAGCATAAGAAAAACTTGTAGCTGTTGGAGCAAGTCCAGAGGAGAGCCATGAAGATGATCAGAGGGCTGGAGCACCTCTCCTGTGAGGACAGGCTGAGGGAGTTGCAGCTTGTTCAGCCTGGGGAACAGAAAGCTCCAGGGAGACCTTAAAGCAGTCTTCCAGTGCTTGAAGGGGGCCTACAGGAAAGCTGAAGAGGGACTGTTTGCAAGGACATGTAGTAATAAGACGAGAAGTAATGGTTTTAAACTGAAAGAGGGGAGATTTAGATTAGATATTAGGAAGAAATGGCCCAAACATTGAACTGTTGCACATTTTGTTAAGCATTATGAGAAAGAAGCATAGATGAAATTCAGCAATAAAAAAAAGTCTCACAGCAAAGGACATTTGTGAGTCAGATTTTCAGTATAACATTCATCACATGCTTTTCTGCATAGAGTAACTCATCAGTAGTGTGGCTGTGTGTTAATGGTCTAAAGCAACCTGTCCAAGGGCTTGCTGGTCATATTTCAATAGTGTACACTGGTGGTCAGATTATAATGTGACCTGTGTATTTCCATATTCTGTTCATGTTGTGTTCTTATCCATGGTCAGAAACATTTGTTTTCATCATCATTAAAGTGAAAGATTGCCTCTTTACCAGGAAGAAGGGAAATTATGGTTCTGGTATGTAAACTAGATTTAATTCTCTTACTAAATATTCAACAATTAAGACCCATAATTTAAAATCTATAGGATTCACCACAGACATATAGATAAACACATGCACACACAAGAAAAGCAAAAATATTTTCAGGGAGAAGACGGGCTCCCTTGAGTAGTATCAATACGCATGAGAAACAGTTAGGCTTGATTACAACTGATATTAAGTTGATTTAAGAGAGAAAACCAGAAGAATCAGAATGCTTAATATTCTTTAGTTAAATAAAGTACAAATTATTCACTACTGTGTATTATATGTCATAATATAACTTATTTTCTGTTCTATAGTTTCACCTGAATTTAAGCATGTTTTCTCTTTGTCACTGCTAAATTCAGATTTATGGAAAGGGAACTCTGCTGTTAAAAGTTTGTCTGATCACAAGAAGACATTTGACAATATACTGTCTGCTGCAACTCCATCTACTACCACATACATTGAATTCCAGTATACGCTGTGGTACACTGGTATTTAAGAAGGAAAAAATATCTGTACTGTTATAATCAGAGAACAATAACAAATCAGTGCAACAGCAAAACGCAAATAACGTGATTAGTTATTATGACAATCATGATTGTTTTCTGTTTTCTTATCGTATACTCTTTCAGAAGTCTCAGATTGCTGTCATTTTGTGAAGAGTTGATCCATCAGGTCACAAGATGAGAAAAATAATTAAGGTTCACTTATCCTGAAAAAATGTTATTAATCATTCTTTTTAATCTAGTGCCCAAACTGAAAGTATAAAACATTTTTCAGTTTGGGAAAAAAAAAAAGTTTATAAAATGACAATTGCTTACATTTTGCTTTTTCTGGATCTACCATTTGTCTCCTGGATTGTTCATTCTTTTACCATTACTTTAATTGTCAGTTCTCTCACCTCAGAACATTTTTCTTATTCAGAAAATTACTCTTCTCTGTGGTGGCAATGATTCTTCCCTGGTTGATTTCTTAGTGTTTAAAAAAATGTTAATAGGTCAGCAAAGTTTGAGGTTTCAGAAATTATAAACCATATAAACACCATTTGCTATTGTTATATTTGAAGATATTGACTCATCCAGGCAAAGAACAGGAGCAATGACTTAAGTGACCAAACAATCAGTGTGAATAGCAGCTACAGAATACTGGTGTAAGCAGTTCAGAAACACACTAAAGCTTGGAAAAATTACCTTTAAGCTACATTGTTTGTGTTTTGAAAGCCTGTATTTCCACAGCCTAGGTCTGCTTCTTAGTCAAGAAAAATAGAAATGTGTAAACTACAAATTATTAAAATAAATTATCATAAATTAAAACTGAATCCATTTGTTTCCAGAAACTTCAACATTCAAAACACCTCTGCAAAGGTGTTAAGGAAACATCATGAAAAGCATTTTGTATGTTCAACAGTTTCATGATATACCCTTCTCAGCCTCTGATGTACAGCAGTTTTATTGTCATTTACAATGGTTGTTTGCAGTTGTGCTGTGAGTTTTCTACTTAAACAGAGTATGAGCCTTTTTTCCTCATGCTTTGTTTCAGTAGCCAAGTTCTGATCATATGAGATTCTTTTCTTTTTGCCTTGCAAACCATATAATTTCTGCATACTTACTTTTTATATTCTTATTTACTTTTCTTCTGGTGATATTATTTGCAATATTATTTATGAATGTAGGAATCTTTTTCTCTTTAATATATTCTATTGAATACACATTTGTGAAAGTGTTTTAATGAAAATATAAATTACTAGACCAATGTTGAATTCCATCTAAATTTCATATGATCTCACATCAGCAGTGATACTCAGTCATTCATTTCCATCGTCTTGCTGGTGGATGCACTTAATAGAAAATCCAAGGAAAGAGTAGGGGTTTTTTAACAAACCTTGTGCCACAAGAATATAAGACAGAATGATCATGAGGAATTATGTATTTGGGAAACCAAGTGTACAGCACAGTAAAGCGTCTGGAACTATTAAACCACAGATTTACTTTAAAATAGAGTAAATGTACTCTGAGATATGAATCCCCGCTTTTCACTTTAAGAAATATCATAATTAATCTGTTGTGCTGTTGAAGGGAAAAAGTGCAAGTTCTCATAAGGAAGTATAAAGGTATAAATACCTATAAGCCAGAGCTAATGTCATCTCTTGCAACCTTTTTTTTTTTCCAGCTTTCTTTTTTTTAATAGATATTTTTCCACTGTAATAAGATCACAAATCTCCATTTTGGGGATCCAGCTACTTATATCTTTTATCATCACTCCAGAAGCCATAAACTGTATGTGGGGACGCCATAATCATAGCTGTAGTGGACTTGCTTGTCCCAAGCTACACTCCAGCTACTAGGACACACGAACTGCAAGACTCTATGTTGATAGTGTACACCTGTGTTAACACAGGAAGTTCCATCTCCATAAGGGAAAAAACTTTACTGTGAGGGTGACAGAGCATGGCACAGGCTGCCCAGAGAGGTTGTGGAGTCTCCTTCCCTGGAGATATTCAAGACCCATCTGGATACAATCCTGTGAAATGTGCTCTAGGCAACCTTGCTCTAGCAGCGGGGTTGGACTAGATGATTTGCAGAGGTCCCTTCCAACCCCTACGCATCTGTGAATCTGTGAATGTTTCTCTCTTCATCTAGATGTCCAGATCTACTGATGGCCATAGCAAGTATATTAAGCAATGTAATTTTATTTTTAAATCACTACTTTTTCAAGATCTAAAATGTCCTCCCTACAGACTTGACTGAAAATGTGATCTGTTGTGACCTGCAGATACATTGGTTTGTATCCGTGGAATTAATTTCTGTATTTTGAAAGTTCCAGATTATTATTTCTACCAGAATGAAAGATTGGGTCACGCAGCAGTGGCTCATCAAACTCGGTCTTGAAGAATGAGACACAACTGAAATCATATCATGGCTACCTGAGGACAACAAACAGGACAAGTCAGGAGCACTAGAGGTGTCGGCATTATATCAGATATGGTTTAGTATTGCTGTTTGGCAATCACACGAAGAAGAGAAATGCCTGTGACTGGTCCATAAACATTGCAGACGGCAATTTCATTTTGTATAAGTGATATATTAACCACTTCGTTACAATATTATGTGCTAAAACTGAAACAGTAATGAAATAGGTACCATTTGTGTGTGTTCCCTGTGAAACGCGCTGGTTGATGCATTCCAGAAATGGCTACCCTAGAACAATATGGATGCAAAGACTATATTGAAGACTAGCACTGGTACCTCTAAAGCGTAGACATCACAAGCATGAACTCAACATAGGTGATAATATTGGTTGAAACTGTGTCTAAAGTGAGATGAGTTTGCTCTGCTTCCAGTACATCTAAAGATAACAACCTCAAGTGCCTAAGAAAGATTTAAAAGAATACAAACCAGCTAAAGAACTCAGTCAAACAATATTTCTAAGCTAAATTACAGTTAGAAAGAGTGACATGGAAATGTCCTGAAGGCTGTAAAATAATGAGATTTTTAGGTATTGACATATGTTAGAACATATAATGGCTCTTTTACGATGTATTCTCTAGCACACATGAAATACCTCCATATACTGTTCAATTAAAATAATAGAACACTGAATATGCCAAAGCAGGGGATAATTATCCTGATATATCCAACTAAATTCATTATTCTGTTAGTAATAACTTTGAAATTAGCACATTAAGATACGAAAAAAAAAGTTAGTCAGAATTTAGTTTTGGTTCTTTTTCACTTAGTAAAACCAAACAGTTTCAAACCATATTTTTATTTCTCAAAAGCTGACATAATGACAACACACATTTGCAGCCTATTATTCTATGACTAAGGGAAAATTGGTAGAGCCTAATAATAACCCAGGATGAGACAATAACAAATAACAAGGGGATGTATGATATGTAAATTACAAGGGTTACTGGAATTAAGATGTTTTCTCAAACCAGCCTTCACAGATTTTTTAAACAGAGATAGCGTATCAGCATCTACAGGTAATCAACACAGACATAGAAGCAATTTGTAACAGGAGAAAGTAAATTCCTACAAATGAAAAAGTAATACAGGTAGTCTCTGGCCTAGATAAGATATAACATGATAACTGTTGTAGTATTTTTGAAAGTGAGTAATAGAGATACTCCCATAATACATTTTAGGTGACAGGATGCACACTGTACTACATCATTAATGCAACATCAGAAAAAGTAGCTCAGATTAGAAGATAGCTTCCATTTCTCTGCACGCTTGTAATTAATATTTTGTCAATCAGAGAGCAATGCCTATTACAGTGGTGCCATTTGGGAGATAGCAAATACCTGCTCAGTTTTCATATTCTTCCCAAACCAGGTAACACAGAATTCAGTAGCAAAAATGAAAATAAAATCCTGATGCATCAAATAAATGCTAATTAAGAAATATCAGAGTTATGCTGTAAGCTAGCTAGGAAAACAAATTTGTAAGATGTTCAGTACAGGAAAACAAAAGAAAAGGAAGAAAAAGGGTAACGATAATAGATCTCTTGGTCTTGAGGCTTTTATGGTGGGTTTTTTGTTTTTTTTTTTTCTGTTGGGGTTTTTTTTTAGGGTTTTCATCTAGTTTCTGTCACAAGAAGAATTGACAAAAAGTGCAAAGGAGGAAAAAGACTAAAGGATTGGTGGCAGTGAGAGAATGGGGAAAAATCTGAGTGTGGCAAGGTACTGACACAGATGGAGTAGGAAGCAAAAAGAAGCTCCATGGACCTGAAGCAACTTGGTAGATTTAAAAAATTATCTGTCACTGAATAGGGCTTTCAGGATTGTGATCCATGGTATTAGGTCCACTCAATATTCATCAGAAAGTGTTCTTTATGCAGTATTTTAGCAAATTTTTTACTTTAAGAAACCAAGCTAGAAACTGGCCTTTGGTCTCACTAGCTTATGAGGAAAACCTGCATTGTTCCTGAAAAAAACAATGGATAAGGTCAAGCTCTTAAAACTGAGTTCCTGACTGTGCAAAGATTTGTGCATCCACTAAATGGTATTCACTTGCAAATCCACGGCATGTCTAGGACATGTAAATATATACAAGGTTGCAGTGAGATATGACTACTTCACGTAGATCTTGTACAGAAAAGATCCTCGTGGCTAAATAAGAAGCATTCTGAGCAGAGTGCTATTCCTTTCTTGCGGTCCTTATTCTGAAAAATTCAGCGCAGTCAAAGCAGCACCACTTACAATGTTCATTATATTTTCTATTGCAAAACCAAATGCCAGCATCTGTCAATTACGTTACACAGCTTATTCCACTATAGAAATAGAATTCTAACCCAGGAAGCGAGAAAGAGAAATTTAAAACCTGCATGCCAGGATGCTGTAATGTCAGGGTTTTTTTCAGTACAGCTATTTTTATTGCAAAGAAAATATTGTTTTGCCATATAAAGATAATAAGTGAACTATATCTATCAGTTACAAAGTCCCTATTGATATGTGAGACTTTTTTATAACCTATTTCTCTGTTGCTAAGAGACTATGTAATTCTAATGTTATTTAATTAAAGATTGTTTCATTGCAACAGCTGTTATCATTACTAATGTCTCAAATTAAGAATTGTAAATTCAGCCGAGATTTCAGCTCAGAAATATCAGCTGGTCACAACTGAGTAACACTTTTTCAATTTTTTAGAGAAGCAACAAATAACCTGATATCCATTGAGTCAATGCATCTGCTGCTCTACTGATCAGCAGTGACCCAGGCAGCATACTTTCTATACAAGAATGGTTTGATACTGATACCCTTGTACATCCATGGCACCAAAATGAGCACTTGCAGCTACATCGTTTAATATTTCTAGTTGATGCTATGAGTTCTAGGTTTAAGAAATAAGAAATCTCTGCTAGTTATCTGTAAGTGTCAACTGTGAAACAGGTAAACCAGAAAAGGAAGAAAAAGGACCTGCTGACTAGATTAGAACATGACAGAAACAGTGAGCTGGGTGTGTTGTCATAGGAACTGCGAGAGACAGAAATCTCAGGCTCCATGATTCTGCATGGCCAAAATAAGAATCTGTCTTTTACAGCAACACTAAGAGTAATAGAAAAAAAAAAAATTAGTTAAAAAATAATCTAAGGTTCAGAATTCAGACTTAGTTAAGACTTGCCAGAACTGATATGGCTAGAATTCTAACATTCATGTGTATCGATATTTGCAGCTATGGCCCAATATGCTATTTTTCACACCTGCTATTTTACTTCCATGATTCAATATTATTTTTACCCCAGTATAACACGTATCTCCAGACTAATTATATATAGTATTTAGAACTTGACCTGAACATTAAATTATTATTTTTTCACACAAATTTCTCCATAGGAATTAACCATTTTACAAGCATTAATATATTTCTCTTTACAGTATATCAGTGAGGTAAATTCCCAACTTTATAAATAAGAAACTGAGTGAAAAAGAAATTAAGAACAAAATAATTTTAAATACCCTAGAATCTGTGGTAGTCAGTTGGAAATGCCCAGAACTTGATATTTCAAAGAACTTGGCACTTTTACATGGTTTCCTATGCAGCTGCATTAATATAACAGTTTCACAAAATGTATGTACGCATCTCCAGTTAAAAATCAAAAAAATGGGCAGTGGCCAATTCAAAAACGTTTGTTTCACATGAACTGAGCAGCCATCTACAGGAATCTTTCACCAGAAGAAGAAACAAAATCAAAGTTTGACCATAAGACCAGTCTTTCTGTTTCTTCAGTTGTATAAAGTACATTTAATAACACATAATATAGTACATAATGTATATTTCTACTACGACTGAGCATAGGTCATAAAATAGCCTCTTTCATACATACCTGAATTTAGTCTTTTTATTAAGGAAAGTATCTTACAGACAGGCTTGAGCAAGTCAAACTACATTCACAGGCCATCTTTTTAAAGCAATTTTTTATTTTTAAAAGCAAATTTACTAAATTACTGTGTCTATAATATTGCCTAGTTCTTAACTTATTTCATTCCAGTGTAGTTTTCTAATGCTTAAAAAAAAAAGAGAAAAAAAAAAGGGAAACAATTGTACACATTCATCAGCCTTTGAAAGTTTTGCTTCTATAGTATGGAACTCAGTCAAGTTAAAATACTGACTAGCAGCAGCAGTAGACCTTTACCTTTCCATGGACTCTCCCATAAAATGGAGTGGGACATAAATCTTATCATGCAACTTCACAAACATGTGCTAGTAGCAGCAAAGTGTAGATAGCAGTGGTCTTGCATTCACTTCTAGGTTTTGAAGGAGAATTTTCTGCAGTGATCAGCAATCATTCAGCCAGTCCCATAGCTTCTTACTTTGTCCTTTCTCCCTGTTCTGTCTATAGCTTCTGCCCTTACACAGCATGCTTACTGACACCCTCCCACGTCCCACCCCATGCACCTCATCACCTCACCTTCTGGTCTTGTCAGTTCTTTGCCTTGTCCTGATTTACATTGTGCTTCACTGTTTACTCTCGCTCACTTCCCAACTCTTGTCCTTGCAACTTTTTCCTCTGTTCCCTCCAAATCTGTCCATTACTCCTTTCTCACCTTTCCCATCACATCTTTTCTCTTATTCTCTACGCCCACGAGCTACCAACAGCAGATGAAAACAGACTCTTCCCAACTCTTTTCAGCAATTTTACCCCCAAAAAATTGCCCCAAAAAATGGACAATAACAGCTTAGAGGAACAATGGAAGAAAAAGGCAGGAAAAGAAAGGCCTGGAAATAGCATGCATGTCTTCTATAGTCCTATCAACATTTACTAAATTATATTTTCTTATCATTTAGCCAAGATACAAAAAATCTCTGTGTGGGCAACAAATAATTTTTGTACCTTTTATAATGTAACTGAAGCTGGGTAAATCACATTACTGCTATTAAGACATTATTTAATTTTAAGTTGGAAAGAAAAAAAACCTTTCAATGTAAAATTGAACTAATTTTTCCCAACATGGATACACAAATGCCTTTTCCTTAACTTCATTCTCACAAAGGTCATTTTTTTTAAAATCCAAACCACCCCTTGAAACTTTATGAATATGCCAGAAATCTCTTATTAAAAATGTCTGCTTAAATTGATTAAACTTTACAAAGTTGTAAGGAACTGAAAACAGATATTTATAGAAAGTATCTGAAAAAAACAAGTAAAGAATTTAAACCACTCACATACACTTAAATACAATAGAAATGGTCATATAAGAAGCAAACCAACCTAGGAATGATTTCTGTTATATAGTTAGAAATACAATCAACAGCAAATCATCAACTTTATAAAAAATTTTGGCATATTAAGCATCTATTAGAACTGTGAGTTTTCCATCAGCCAGGAGGGGAAAGTAAATGCTTCTGTGGTACTTTAATGTTGTCTACATACACTTTTTATGAAGGTAATGCAACACCTGAGAATTTAGCGAGCTCGAAGACCGCAGTGGTATCTTTCAAATCTGAACAAGGTGCATCAATGAACTACACCCTTTTACACTGACAACAGAAGACGAGCAAATGTTTTCATTACCGTAGATTGAGATGGTAAAGTATTAGCTAAATCTCAATGTATACAGTTATGTAGCTGCCCTGCCAACTTTGATATTCAATATTGATCATTTTGCTGTTGATTCTTTCTCTGGGGCTACTACTGCAGCTCTGTCTGTGACTGTATTGGGTTACTGTCCCCTGCTCCTGCCCAGCCCAAGACTTGCATGTGTTCGTGAAGAATAAAATAGACTTAAATGAAGTCTATGCTTAAATTATTTGATAGGGCAGATTATTCACTGCATCTACTGAGGGCCAGAGAACTTAATCTTTATGCTTCACAGATTCAGAGTTGATCTTTTCTGAGTGCAGCCTCCAGAACAGGAAATAAATTGCTCTAAGCAGAATTACCACAAAACCCCATGCTCATCCCACCCCTTCTCAATAGAAGTGGAGCTCTAATTGATGTTCTACATGCTGAAAGTAACCATGTTATTACCAAGAGTATTGCATTTTTCAACACCTTTCTGAATGATCAGGAGCGATAAGGAAAAGTCACGTAACAACACGATGATTCAGGAACATGTCTCACTTCAAACTACATAAATGATTACCAATACACGCAGGTCATCTACTTTCTATCATGGTTCATTTAGCTAATGAAATGTTTTGGCAGCTAGTCATAGATTTGCAACACAAAACCTACTAACAGAAGATATATTATGAAATAATGGGACATTTTAGCACATAACTGATCAGCTGCACATTGCATTTAATACACAGGGGTTTCTTTCGACTATAATTTCATCTTATTGAAAGGCAGTGGGTTTTATAAATATCTAAATGTCATCACTGCTAAGTCTTTTATTGACAACAATTTCACTAAGAAACACCACAGATATTTCTAAAATAATTTTCAAAATAGCAACTGCCAGACACAATGTGTGGTATTGATAGCGTACTGTTATGAAAGCAGAAGAAATTTGATTTGTTTAGTAGATGAAAAACTTGCAGTGATAAGCAATTTTTGCAAACAAGTACCACAGAAAAATGCTAGCTTAAGTCAAGAAAGGTTGAAGGAAAGATAGTTCCTATAAAATCTGCCCCCATTCTGTTTCTGACTTTCTAAACCCTTGATGTACCTGTGAAAGGGAGCAAAGGAAGAGGAAGAACTCTTCAGGAATCTGAAGTAGACTTGCTCCAAAGTTATTCCATGAGAACATGGTAGCTGGTCTTCATATGAGGAATGAATTACAGTCTCCTCCTGAACGTCTGCAGCATGTCGACTCCCCTCTTGAAGCTGTCCAGCCCTTTAGGTGGTGTTTACCAGTTTTAACAGTCAGGGAGTCAGGACCTGTATTGACAAGCTAATATAAAGCAAAAAAGGCTTTCAGATAGTCAATGGAGAAAATGGCCAACGGGGATAGTTTGGATCAGAAACTTAATTTAAATGTTGTGAATTTCCCTATAGATAAAACTATAACAGGACACTTCTGCACTGAAAATTGTTCTGACCTATGCCATTTATCCAATGTTTATTTGTACCTGTCATCAACAAATCTCGGCAAGTATCAACAACCTTTAAAGGAAGATGCATGCTAATTTCTGGTAGAGGTAGAGCATCAATTTATGTTGATCCCAGAAGCCTCATCCCAGAAGCTGGAGGGGCAGAGGGGTATGTGGAGCCAAAGAAGGTTTTAATAAACACTCCCCAGCTGTAGAGGTACTACTAATTTTTAAAAAGATCAGTGATGAACAACAGATCCTTCTTTCATGTGTCATTTTGAGTTGCTGAGTATTTTATCTATTACATGGCAGGTACTAGAGCCAAATACTCTGAAACATAGCATTGTAGTTAATATTAAGCATCACCCTAGGTGTTTGATTTCTGCAATGAAAGAATATGAGATTTCCCATCAGCTTTAAAAACAGTATAGGGTTCCTAAATAAGGTGCCTTTTTAAATGCCCAGAACTGAGCAAGTGAGCTTAATCTGAGACCAACATTTGAGACTTTTCATCCAGGATTTCTGGAAAATATAACTCAATGACTCTACTGCCTACATATAATCCTTCTTTCTATTCACCATTTATTTTCTACACCTATCAGTACTATGTGTACCAGGGAAGTACTACGGATAACACTATATACACCGAGTAAGATTCTGCTGTAGTCCTTTGGAAAAAAAAAACCCAACAAACAATGCAATTAAATGCAAATAAAGCTGTATGTCTTACAAAAATGTTGTCTTTGAGGAATTTGAAAACTAAACCAAACCAAAACTAACCACCCTCCTGACAAAGTTATTCAGGAGGCATAGTTTATTTACTTCACTTGAGTACCTACACTGCAAACACAATTCAATCAGCCCCATGGAAATGTAATTGGTTGCATTTAGATTTTTGTGAGAATTAACCTTGTGTCAACTAATTACATTTTTGAAAAATCACAATTTTTGATGCTCAGAATATTACTGTACAAGGAACTATATAAAAATATAAAGGGCGCTGGCAAGATAATATCTATTTTTTGAGGGATACTTTAATGAAGTAAAAATAGTGTCTGAGAAAATAAGTGCCCTTCAGTGTCCCAACATACTTTTAAAAATAAATTTAGCATCAGATTTATTTATTTTTCTAACCATTTTCTCTCTTATTTGGGAGTGTAAGTGACACAAACAATGGAGTCTAATACTTCTGGAACTAATAAGTAAGCTTACTCACAACATTATTCCTCTAATATCTTGAGGAATATTCAAGTGAGTCAACTCTTTCAGTGTTTTTATTACTTCTGCTACACACTTAAGAATAAACTTAATTTTGATGTCAGAATAATAACTAATTTCATGCTTCACCTAAGCATAATTTTAAGCTGATGTTAAAAGTGAATTTTTGAGGAAAAGTCAAAACAATTTTACTAAAATGTGTGTCCTGAAAGCTGTGGTTGGTAGTTTCTTCAGTTACATCGACTTTATTTTCAAACGGAAAATGAATGATCTGTCTCCTACTTGAAGGGAATGAATGTTCCTGCATCTTTGCTAACATCTCTGAAACTCAGAATAATGCTTGATGTATCTTATATAGATGTATCTTATATATATTTGATTATTCAAATGTCTCATACAAACTTAAAATTACCCACTATTCCTATCACATCCAAAATATTTTATTACTTTTTCTGACACTGTTGTTTTAACAAGATATTAGACAGTGCCAAAAATCCAAAGAAAAACTTAAAAATAAATAAAAAATTGCTAGAATCATATATTATCAGTGTCCTGGTTTTGGCTAGGATAGGGTTAATTTTCAGAAGCCAGGCCAGGTGGAGGCTATTCCATACTATGGGACATCATGCTCCCCATAAAAGGGGGCTGGCAAGGGAGGAGTGGTTTGGTTGTGGCTCTAGGATGGTCTGAGCTGGGTGTCTGGTCCCTATGTGGTTAATTGGTAAATTGGTCTCCTTGTTGTTGCATTTGTTTACATCCATTATAATTACTGCTGCTTTGTTGTTGTTTCCCTCTCCCTTTGCTGGCCCATTGAACAGTCCTTATCTCAACAGGCTTCCCCTGTGTTGTTCTCGTTCTACTCCCCATCTTGCCAAAGGGAGAGTAAGTGAGCAAGTAGCTGTGTGGTGCTCAGCTGTGGGCTGGGGCTGAACCAGGATGATCAGACAGAGATATGGTGGACTTTAGATAATAAGGCTTTAGACAAGATTAAGTTAATCATAACATGTCAGATTCTCTTTAAAATGAGGCATTAATGTCCTCCACGGCCTGGATAATGTGCGTGTATGTGTGATAAATGAATTGGGATCTGTACATGCAGAAGTATTGAAAATTGCCTATCACAAAAATATATTTATAGTTACAGAATACATTGAAATAACTTTTTATTAAATTATTCTTCTACTTAAGTAGAATTCAGCTATTTCTAAACTGTTGGGGACACTGAATTGTTGTGCACTCTAATAAGAAGTACAATCTCATATGATCTGTCCTTCCATCATCCAAACTCACCACGTGGGAATTCACAAGACCTAGGACGTAATCCAGGTTAAAGCTAGTGAAATCTTCAGGGCTTCATTCCTGAAGTTCGCATTTTCCCAAGTGAAGTCCACAATGATTTTTTTATGGTGTGTTGTTTTTTTTTTCTTTTTCAGAGTTTACTCAGATACAAATAAGCACAAAATCAGTGGCATGGATTTCAAAATCATGGACCAATCTGTGACCTCAGATAAGAACACACCAGTGCCAGTGTTATCAATTAACGTAGGTGTTACTGAGGACAGATTCTGGATGTTGTATCTCCAGAATGAAAGCATTCATGTTACTGTAGGTACAATGGTATAAATCCAACTTCTGGGAAAAAAAGTTCAGGTGTTTCACAGTTAACTATCCCTTCCTGTTAAATCATAAAATTAAAAATCACATATATTTTTCCCCTAGTCATACGATGACTTTTTAGAAGAAAGGCCTTGTTCCATCTTTCTTTAAGAATGCTATCTTTTTCCAGGTATCAAAAAATGTTACCATCTAGTATTAAGTCACCTCAAAGAAAAATGTATGTTTGATGTCATAGTTTATTCTTTCACTTGTAAGTTAATGTTTCTTCAAATAATTTATTTTTTTTTATTCCAGCAAGAACAAAACTGAATATTGTTTATGCAATGATCTAACTTTTCAATGCTTTGTAAGATCCATGCATTCCCATGCTAAATAAATAGATCTCTCTGTAGGCTGTTGAGAAGTTAAAATTAAATCTAAAACCAGATTTAGACTTCAAAATACTTTGAAATGTAGATGACTGTCTCATGCAGTTCTGTGGTGCTGTCCCCCTATTTCCTGTTAATTATGTGGGAAAAGAATGAAAACAGGGAGTGGTACACCCATCCAGGCAAATTCTGCAGTATTTGCAAGGCAACTCTTCAAGTTCTGCTGATCTTTTACCAAGCAGTAATTGTATTATTCTGAAGTAGCATTTAAAATTTCCAAGGTTATAAAAGATCAGAGAAACCTTTTATCCCCCCCAGAAATGGATATCATATCTGATTTAGCATATGTTCCAGGAAGTGGGAGAAAACATCTAAGGAGCCCTATTAGTATACTAGCAGAACTGTTTTAAGGACAGTGTGACAGTATGAAATCAAATTCCTTTTTGTATGCCAGACACAAAGATAGAAAGTCTTTGCTGCTGTAGAAGCTAATCAAAAGACTGTATTTGAGGCAAATTAACATTCTGCAGGTAATTCTGCATGTAAACAACTATGTGAAAATTACTTGAGACAAACATGTCTCTGTGGAAGAAGAGGAAGACTTTGGACCTGTATTTTTTGCAGTCTCTTCTCTATCTCATGCTTTCTTTAAAGAACACTCTACTATTTTTAGATCTGCACTGACACAGCTGTCTTCCAATTTTTGCCAACTTAAAATGATAATTTTTTATCTGTGGTGAAAGAAATAACATATATTCTTAGTACACTTTAGACTGAGTTAACCAAATTTGGTCTAGCTTGGTGACCTATACGTCTTATGGACTTTGCTATGTGATTATTTTAAAATGCTGATATCAAGAGATTGCTCTGAGGTTTTTGTCATAACAGTATTGTTCTGTCTTCGTAAATCAAAAATTCTTTTGTTTCTCTAGTGAGACTGGAAAATCAGAGAAAAAACATCTTAGGAAGCCAACAAGATTTCTTGATACTTTAAAAAGAGCAAACAGGTTTTAGCAAAGTTAACAGATTTTAAGGTTTTTTTTATTTAGCACATAGAAACATCAAAGAAAAGTAACTTTGGATTCACTTATCATGTAGCTATGGCCTTGAGCAGCCTAATTTAAATTTGAAGTTAGATGAGTTTGCACTAGATGATCTACAATGCTTCTTTTCCCTTTTCAACCTTTTTTTTTTCCTGTGAATCTAAGTATCAGAGAATATAAACAGGGAAGAAAACACTCAAATTTGCAACATCTGAAATCATTCTAATCTTCAAATTTAAGTTACATTGTGTAGATGACTTATGGGAATAAGGTTATTTTTTTCAGATGACATAAAATGTTTAATAGTAATATTTTACATATATACATTTCAATGCAAATTAGAGTTTCTAAGGTGGATAATAGACATTCTAACTGCCATGGGCTCTAAGGCTTTCAGTCATTTCTCTACAGGAGATAGTGTTTCACCGTAAGCGTGCAGGGAAAACATATCCTAGAACCCAAGTGAAATTATGTATCTAAGTGAGATTTTCATTGTCCTTAGCCCTTATGTGATAGCAAAAGACAAGCTAGAAGTAAATTTATTAAGATGTATGTTTAACTGAAATGAGAGCTAAATGTAAAATTTGTAGGCTTCTGAAGTTACGGTTATTCCAGAGTTTGAGGAGGGCAGGGATGTTTATTTTTTTAAATATCTAGGAAATGCCTTCATCTATCTCAGGATTCCACATATAAACAAATGTATTTAAAACTGTGGGATAATCACTGGCAGGTAATGTTTGTTTAATTGCATCACATGCTCTATGTTATTCACAACATTAAAAATATTGTTACCTCTTACTAAAAGAATACATGACTTACCCCCTCCCAAGCCATTAGTCCTTCTGATGTTGCTACATCGAAATGACCACAACTTTTAACAGACCAACACCACCTTATTTTTGTGTACAAGATATCCAGTTTCATCTCTTTTAGACTTCATAGATTTTAAACTTTTAGACTTTGTACAATTTAAACTACTTCTAGCTTTTCTTGATTATCATTGATCAGAAAAGAACATTTTCTGTGCAATTACTGCCTTAATTCAGAAACCTAAACTGAGCTGGGCATGTTCTCCTGGAAGTTTTCACAGATGTTCACATTAACTACTTAAGAAATTTCAGTATTATTTTAGATGTAATACCAAATATTACTGGATCCCTGAAATTTTTGATGACATTTCTTTACTTGAGCTATGTAGACTAGATTTCCATTATAAACCCCTGTTTTAGAAGACCTCCGCTTCTTCTATTTGGTGGACAGGTGACATGGCTGTCTAGCCACATTTCCTTAAAGTTTGGTTTACTCCTTCATTACCTTCAGTGTATCTGTAATTATGATCTCAGTTTAATGAGAAATATTCAGTGCCACCTTTTAGATCATCAACAGTAGGTCCAGAGCAGGGGATCCCTCTGATTCTAAAAAAGTAAATGTCAGAGGGGAAAATTCCAGCTGTACTTCTGAGACAGACTTGTTCAGCACAGTATTTAATGTCTGTAAAAAAAAAATATGCAAATATGCAGTTCCAAATAACTGCAAGTAAACCTTAACTGAAGAAAGAAACTTCATGAGATTCAAAATTGTGGGATTCAGTATGTTTTATGAGCTCTGCCTGCTGAACTACACATTCTGATGTGATATCCTTCACGTTTAACTCAAAAGTATTGAAAGCTCCCCCTCTAAATATGTGTTTAAAGCAGCGAATAAAAATCAAACAGGTGGCAAAATCCTTTGTGCAATATCAGCACAGATGAATAACACATTCGAATGCTTGGTTGTTAATGGCCACCAGATGTCCAGTCAAAGAAGGAGACAAAAAACTGTCTTATCAGCCCTGTTGTACCACAGTTCTGTAAACAACTTACTGCTGTAGCGAATAATACTACTATCAATCTAAAAAAAAAAATACAGAAAAAAACACAAAACAAAATCATCCCACAAAACAAATGAAGAAAAACATAGAAATCTGATTTCTAACAGGATCATAAGTGTTGTTCAGCCTCACAGATTTTTTTAATGAAAAACAGAATCTTCCAAAGATGTAAGTAATGAGTAAATATATATATATGTTAAACTCATAATCAGAAACAAATAATTTGAAGTCAGATGAACTATTGAAAAGGAGAGCATTCAATTTTCTTTACTAGTCTTTCTAAACAGCTGTCATGCATGCAATATGAAACAAATACGAAGAATTCTTAATTATTAAACAAATACTGCAATTTCTTAATTATATCAGATACAAATATTCTAATGCAACTGTTGGTATTCATATAGAGCATCCTGGTTTCATGACAACATTCCAAGAGGTGTATAGGAGACACTGAAATGTTATGACACACAACATCATGCAGATGAAAGCTTTTTGTTTTGTTTTTCCCACAAAGATATAAAAAAGAATAAAATTAATTGTAATTCAATATTTTTTCTTAAAGTGTACATTTATCTAGCTATCAATCAACAAAATGGCCTTTGAAAACTGATACCCTGATAAATTAATTTTACCCAGAGAATTCCATATTAAATAGGACACTATAACAGGGATTTCAGTAGGCTGAGAACAGTTTTCTTTACTGTTTTCTATTAAGACTTTACTCAAGTAAAACTCTGAAACCCTCTAGAGAAACACTAAAATGCTGTGTGTTACCCTTCTTATATAACAGTAATATCTACATTTAAATATAATGCAGATAGAGGCAGCACTTGAATAGAATCCTCTGAGGAGCTTTTCTACTTAAAGCAATTATATGCGATTGTAACCACTGATGTGAAGCTGAATAGGGTCAGCTGTGTGAATTCTGTGTGTTTTCCCTGAAAGAGCAGGACTGGAGAATAGTCTTATTGAAGATCAGAAATTATTTGGCTCTTTATAGCAGAGTCTGTAAAACAGAGTTAGCCTTTTCTAAAAAATAGTATGAAGTAACCTTAATTTCATTGGACATTTTCTCTGAAACCAAAGTTAATTAGAACATCTTTATCAACAGATACTTCAAATTCCTTCTTTTTTATCTTTTGGATTTACTCAGGAATTCAGAATCAAAAAGGAGTAAAAAGTTTTAAGGTGACATAGAGTCCAAATGAGCAGCAGGTTAGAAAATATCTTCGTTCTTCTTTCCGCCTGCAGGAGAACAGAACTTGATTGAAACTTTCATTTTGTTTTAGTAGCTCCAAGAATTTTGCTATGGAACTTCATGATCTTTACATGAGAGGGATAACTCTAATGATTCAATATTTTAAATACCATTTAGTCCATTAGTTAATAAATGCTTTTATATTCTTAAAGATTACTGCAACTGCAAGTAATGGCAGAAATCCACTGTTAAATTACTTTGATACCTTTGTAACAAGAAGTAGTAGAATATGGCTTTTTCCCAAATTACAGGTCAGTTCTTACGCATCTGACACAGTACTTTTATATCAATAGAAAAGTCCTTCCTACTGGTGAAGTAAAATTACAAGTCTCCCATGAGTTCAATAGCATTTATTCCATACTCAGCATATTCATACCATCGTATTCATCTAATATACGCTCCCTGGCAGTGTTCAAGGCCAGGTTGGATGGGGCTTTGGGCACCCTGGTCTAGTGGAGGGTGTCCCTGCCCATGGCAGAGGGGTTGGAACTAGGTGATCCTTCTGGTTTCTTCCAACCCAAACCATTCTATGATTCTATATACAAGTAATCCAAAAGTGAAGTGTGTTTTTAGGATTTCTAGAAACCCCCTTCTTCTGAATTAGAGTGACATCTATGGAAGCAATTTTCAAAAAAGGCATTGCTAGAAACATGGTAGGTTATAGGTCACAATTTTACTACAAAGGTATGCTTAATATAAATCCAAATAAGGGGGGGGGGAAGAAAAACTATGAGAAGAGATAAAATGCAGACCTTGCTTTCATAGTAATGTCACTGATACTGAGTGATAATAAAGATGTTTTAAGCTGTTTGTTATGCTCAGAATTCTCTGGTTTATGCGTTTATCTGACTGTTCAAGCAAACTCTGTCCTTGAAAGTAATTGGTATCTATTTTGTAGTGGGGATCTGCCGATGTACCAAAATGCTGTTGTAGCAACAGATTACTGTCTTTCAGAAAAAAAATAATTACACTACATCCGAATATAGTAGTTAAATAACTAGATAAGCAATGCAGCTAAAAGAAGTTAAATTTAACAGATAAAATTCTTCCTTTCCTGAGACACATTGCTGAAACCAAAGGCTTGAGCATTCAAGTGTTACGGACTGTTCTTTAGTGTCTCTTCTGCCCGATGTTAGTTAAAAGAAAGACCTTTGTTTAAAGAGATGTTAAAAAATACCCAGTGGGAGTAAACAGTCTAGAATGGTAAAATCACAATGACTGCAATGATATCTCTTCTTCAGAAGCAAGATAAAGTTTTAACAACAGTGAGAAAGAAGAAAGAGATGACACACAAAGGTAGAAGGATTTTTGTCTTCCCCAATCTAAGTCTGATCACGCAAGTGTGGAGGGACAAAATGGCAACAAAGAAAGTAGGCTCTCTACAGTTAAAAGAAAATACCTAACACAGACAAACTATACTCAGCTTTATCCAAGCAAGTGTAAATTACATACAGCAAAGCCATTTTTCCTCTTGCCTTTGGAGAGTCACCTGAAAGAGAATCTGAACACAACTAAAGTTAAATGACCAACTACCTAAATTAAAGCAAGTTTGAAAAATATTCGACTTGTCATTCTTCTCTCTCTGTCCTTTCATATCTAATTAAAAATCTTTCACATAAGTATCTTTTCTTTGTGAACACAGTTTGATTTCAAAACTACACCGATTTAGTTTCTTGACTTCAAAGAACTTCACATGCTGACTTGTAATGTAAATGCTAGTTTTATCCATAAACTATTAATACATCTCAGCATTTGCCTTCCACTGAACTTTTAGGATTTGCACTTCCTTATCTTTTGTTATACAAACAGCTGTTTTTGAAATGAACAGAAGCTGCTTTAATCCAATTGGTGACATTTTCATTAATTATAGACTGATTGTAAGGGACTTCAAAGGCCCAGTTTCTCAGCTGCTTAATGTTACAGAGATTTCAATGGAACTATGCAAATTTTGAAGATCTTGGCTAAGTGTATAATAAATACAGCTATATGTTTAATAAAATTTCTTTTTCACAAAATTCTCTTTCTAAAGTAGAGTTAGATACTTTACAAATGTGTTTTAAAATAGGACAGAGTTAAAAGTTCTCACTAAAATAGGTAGGGAAGATTTAATTTTCAAAATATGAAAGTATCTTAAAATTTATATAGGTTTTTATATTCCAAACTTGAATTGCATTAGCTTTTTCTTCAGTTTGTTTAAGGTTTATGTTAATTACTAGAACAAACTTCACTGTAAATTAAACTTATGTGGAAATGTTATAAGAAGTAATAAACGCAAAAGTATTTCTTATAATTAAACATAAATTAAAGTTGGAAAAGTACAGTTTGTATTGCTTTATTCTCATTTTCATTTTCAGAGACGTTGCTGTATGTGTTTACTTATAAATGTATGAAATGTGTTTACTTATAAATTTTCAAAATTCTGTAAATCGAGGCAACTCAGTAATTAGTATAAATGACTTGTTTCTACTTGCCCATGAGATTTTCCTAGGATATCATACACTTGAAAAGAGACTTTTGTATTCCCTCAAATTGTACATATTGTTTGCAGAAAACAATATACTATTTAGAGACAAATAACATATACAGAAAAGGCTGTAAATACTACTTAAGCTATCCTCAGACTATCATTGCATTTTGCTGTGAATTTGCCTCTTGAAAGGTAAAATACAACTTGGATTTAAGAGCAGCTAAAATATGTTTCAGAGAAAACATTTTCCTGAGCACTGTTGTCATTTTTAGAAAGACTTGTATTTAATTAAGGTTTAACTAAATCACAATTCCTATTTTAACTATATAATGAAGCAAAAGTGTAAGAAAAATACTCAGAATAGGATGAAGTCCATTTTGAAGCATTTAAAACACAGGTTTACCATTGTATTAAAATCACAGAACCATAGAATATCGTGAGCTGGAAGGTACTCATGAGGATCATCGAGTCCAACTCCTGACTCCATACAGGGCAACTTAATATTTAAACCGTATATCTAAGCATGTTGTCCAAACACTTATTGAACATCAACAGGCTTGGAGCCATGACCACTTCCCTGGGGAGCTTGTTCCAGTGCTTGACCATCATTTCAGTACAAAACTTTTTAATATTCAATCTGAGCATCCCCAGTGCAGCTTCAAGCCTTTCCTCTATGTTCTATCACCAGACACCAGAGAAGACATCAGCACCTCCATTTCTGCTCCCCATCATGAGGAAGTTGTAGACAGCAATGAGGTCACCCCTAAGCTGAACAAATCCAGTATCCTCACCTACTTCTTGGAAGTCATGCCCTCTACTCCTTTCACCATCTTTGATGCCCTCCTTGGACGTGTTCTATTTTTATATCCGGCATATACTATGGACCCCAAAACTGCACAAACTACTCCAGTAGAGGCCACAGCAATGTTGAGGTACAGTGGGACAATCACTTCTTTCGACCTGTTAGCTAAACTGTACTTAGTGTACCCCAGGAAAGGGTTGGCCCTTTCAGCCGACAGCTCATATTGAACCTACCATTAACCAAAATCCCCAGATACCTATCTTCAGGGATGCACTCCGGCTCCTTGTTGCCCAAACCATACGTACATCCAGGATTATGCTGTCCCAGATGCAGACCCAAAATTTGTCTTTCTTTCATGTGGTTATACTGTGAGGAAAAAGCTAATGGTGCAATTAAGGAGATGGCTGGGGAGCAATTAAAAACAAATTCTTTGTGTTATTTCAAGGACACATTAATGGGAAAATATTTTAGCCAGCTTGTTTCTCCACAGAAATCAAAACTGGGAGGACTGCATTATTTTGTAAGCCAGACAGCTTCCTCTCCTGAAGGAAAAGCGAGAAGCAGGTAGAAAGTAGGTAATAACATGACATAGATGGCTGCTTACCATGGGAAGCCTTCAGAAAGGTTGAGGCGCTTTCCTCTTGTAATGCAATGAGTGTTGTGTTGTGCACCAAGCCTTCATTACTCCTGTGGATAGATTAGGAACTTAGGACACGCTCTGGCTGCACTTAGCCATCTGACTTCCTGACAGCAAAGCAACTAATCCAAAAGATATTTTAGATTACTCTCAAGTTATATTTTCAAAGGAGCTAGGTAATGAAACTTGCTACGAGTTAAAAAAAACACCAAACCAACTAAACAAACAAACAAAAAGAACCCCAAAAAACACAAGGAGGTGAGAAATTCCTTGTGTCTTCGCTAAAGCTCTTCTTTCACCATCCTTGTCAGGAAATGGCTACCAATTTAGACTGTAAAACAACTTATGTCTATAAACATCTGTAAATGTGGCAGGGGTTACTGTTCACAGATATTTGTCCAGTATCTGAAGGCAATAGGGTCTATAGGGGTTTAACTTGAAATGAGTATTTAAACTATAGTATCAGCATTGCAAAAATAATAACAGAAGAAGGAATTTCACTAGGGCAAAAATGTGTTTTAGGGTTAACACCTTGCTCCAAAATTCAAGTCAGTGAAGAAAGTATAAAATGATAACATTCTGGCCTGCTGCAAGCTGAAATGGCTCTTGGTCCCATGGATGTGTTTTCTGTCAGTGTTGATCTTCAAGATGAGCCAGGCCAGATACAGGTGAAGACAACGAGTTACTGTTTACAGGGACTGTAGGTAAAGCTCTTTCTAGCTATTCATTTAAGTGCTTATTAAAAGTGAAAAAGAAATGTAAAGCGTAATGCAAGGGTTTGGAAGACCTTAAGATGTCAAATATAACCAAAAGACCTCTACAGAACTTCATTTTAATTTTTATTATTATTTCCTGTTTGTTAAAGACCAAAAAAAAGGCTGGTTTATAACCGTAAGATGAAATTCACAATTTAGTTTCTTCTACTGAGTGTAAGTATTAACTCTGTATGCAGTTTTAGGAAAAGTTATACACCTAAGAGAAGGATTTAACAGGCATTAGAACTAGAAATTAAAACACACTGAAAAAACTGAAGTGTCTTGCCATTCTACCCTCTTTTAGGAAGAAGGTAAGATGGTTTCTTTCACCCCTTTAAGATTTTTACATACCTAGTTGTTGTTGCCTAAAATGTCTTTTTTGGCAGTAGAGATGGGATTATACTTTTATTCTAGAAGAGGCTGAGAGGAGAGGTTGATGGTAATAGTGCAGTACCTCACAAGAACTCCGCCATTCAGCACTGTTCTCAGTCTGAAGGCATTCAAAACCGTATTTCCATCCTCTTGTGACTGTCCTAGAACCTTGGTTACAGGTGATTATGCACCCCCTCTTCCACTCAAATTTTGCTATGCTGAAAAAAAACCCAAACCAACACTGAAGAGTTATTGTATGGGAGAAAAGGAGAATAAAGGTTGTGAATCTCTTATTAATGTCTAGTCCGCTCACTCACAGGACTGAGACCTAGATGCTGGTAGAGTACGTCCATATTAGCATGTAGCGTTGTGTCAGGGTTGTGGCTGTGAAGAATTTCAGTCCACTGTCTCCCTTACCACCCTGTGGTTCACATCCTGGAGCCATGTCTGGCACATGAACTGGGTTCCTTTTGCCCCACTCTACAGATCTGTTCCTGTTCTGCTGTGCTGCTTGGTAATGAAGATATATCCAAATGCAACTCAAAAGTCAGATTAAATATTTATTTGGAGAATAGGTTTAATTCCAGCCTGTTAGGAGGAAATTCCCTTAGAGATGGAAGGTGTGTGTTTGAACTCCTCAGGATGTGGCAGTGATTAATATGAATTCCTTTACACTTTATGCACTCTCACACCTTCCTTAAAAAAGGAGCGCAGCACTTCCTCAAAGGAAAACACTGGTGGATACTGTGTTTCAGTGGAATTTAATTCTGTCAGTTTGCTGTGGTGGCATACTCCTCCCTCCACAACTGACACAGCAGAGCCAAAGCACTGTCACACTAGGCCACATCAAAGGTCCACATAGCCCAGCTTCCTGTCCCCAAAAGAGGCACATAGGAAATGCCTTGGGAAGAGTATAATTATAGGACAGAAAAATATTAGTTCTTCACTCACTTGAAGCTATTTCATATGTTTGATCTTTCTCACTGCCCTTCCTTGAAGACTTCGAAGGTGTAATATTTTTGAGGCAAAAAAAGACAAGAATGGTGCAGAATATCACAGATATTAGTTCACCATGATTTTAAAGAGAGACATAGGGGTATTTCTATCATGTTTCTCTTCCTAGTAATTTCTAATATCTGGCTGCCTGCTTCTGACTGCTACTGGGCATGGAGTTCATATAATTTTTTCACACACTCTTTATTACAACTCCAAGATCTCATTACTGAATCACTGGTTAAGCTACATCACTGCATAGGTAAAGTTAGGTTTTGGGGTGAGAGTTCCCTGTACATTATTCATTCATCTGCATTGATTTTCTTCTGCCATTTTGTTCCCAGCTGACTCAGGCAGCCCTTTCACAGTTTCTCACAGGCTTTTTCTTACTTTGAATGCTTTACATTGTTAGGACACTTTTTCACCTTAGTTCCCATATTATTTCCCAAATCATAACTGAATATTCTGAAAAACACAGGTTCGGTGTGTATCTGTGTTGGAAAACATGAACATTTCTTCCTATACTTATTTCACAGGCTTTTATACTTTAACTGACATATGGAAGGACCTTCCTTTTTATTCCATGAAGCTTAGGTTCCTAGCTCTTAGTGGCTCCCTATAAGACGCACAGAAGTAGAATTTTGGGCATTGAAAATACTTTCAGGGCTGGCTGTAGACGTGGTTGAAATAAGGAACTGTGTGTGTCAACAGACTCAACTCATTCTCACTAATGGGGAAAAGCTGGAAGCAGCATAGGTGGCTGCTGTCATTACAGGCTACTGAGGGAGTAAGAGATGCAGAGCAGAAGATGTATAGGGGTAGGAGGAAGGGGTCTTGTCTCTCAGTGACAGTCTCCTTTATGTCAAGGATACAAATGAAAGCCTGGCTCCACTCTGAGCTTTCTCCCAATACACAATCTCCTCTTAGAAGTCACACTAGCAGTCGGACTGGATGACTGTTGTAGGTCCTTTCCAACTGGGATATTCTATTCTATTCTATTCTATTCTATTCTATTCTATTCTATTCTATTCTATTCTATTCTATTCTATTCTATTCTTCTCCCATAGTGGTCACACCACACATTTTTTTGGCCATGCAGGAAAGCACTGAGAATAATGAGACCTAATTCTTAGGTAGATGATTTTACCCTTCCTATGATTTTCAGGCTACTCCTGTGTCCATGGAATGAAAAAGAAAGATTGACTCTGGGTTCACTTTAGGCATTTGCATAAACTTGTCTGTCTAGACATCTCATGTCAGTCTTTTGCAAAATACTAACGGCATCTCTCAGTTTATCTAGATAGTTCAGTATTATCACAACAAACTCCATTTCCTACCTGTGCTTCTGAAATTTCATTTCCCTTGACCAGAAACCATTTTAGACAAGAGTACACATCTGAAAATAAAAGGCTTAAGAAAAGCCAGAATCCTTGGAGAATTCGGTCTGGTCCAAATATCAGATAATGGTTTGGATCTTAACATTGTTTTAAACCAAAAATGATTTTTCAGTCCTCCATGCAAATAGTTGTTGTTTCCTTTTTTTTTTTAATTTCAGAGAGAAATACAGCATTTATTTTGACACATAATTTTCCAGAGCATCCAGATTCATCGGCAGTACAGTCCATTAGTATCTAACTTGCCTGTCAGTCTGTATCATTATCATCAGCAGCATCTGCTACCAAACTGCATAGAGTGCACTACAGATTTAATGAACAGGTGTTTATTTAATGCTGAATTTATTTTAAAGGTGTTCTGTTATCAATTGATATGCTTCCAGCAACACCAAGATGCTTCAGGAATAAAAATATCAGGCACTTAATGAGAATTCTGTCTAAAATGGGTGAAAAGACTATGAAATAGGTCAAATTCACTCCTTGGCAACACTGGATAAAAAGTTTTCCTAGCAAATATGCAAAACCAAGGCAACAAAAGTTACAGCTGTTAATAACAATAACCCTTCATTGCACACTGTCTCAGCATAACTCCAGCACTAAGAATGCCAGGGAAAAAAATCTGAACCCTTTCAAGGGTGTAGAAGAACTACAGAAAGCTGAAATTATTGCTATTTTTATTAACCTTTGTGTAACACTCCTTTATGACTGACAGCAGAGAATATGCAAGACCATTAACTCAGCTATATAATTGGATAAAACTTGCAGGCTAAACTTCTCCAAAATAAAAAGAGAAAATGTATAAATTGTCTACACGAAATTTTGAGGTAGGTAGTAGCTCCAGCTTCATCAGAATCCAAGTGTTTATGGCCTCCCTTTTTAAATAGGGGTTTTCTTTATACCTCTCTCGATCTGGGCAATTAATAATATGCATGTCACGTAATACAATAACAATAAAAAGTGTGTTTGCCAGCAGGATGATAAGAAAACTACTTCTTTTTAGCAATGCAGTTCATGTCTATAGGAATGACATACAAAATAAGTGGAATACTATTCCTTCTTTTGCTTGTACTGGAGAGCAGAAATCTACAGACTTAAACTATAAGACATATCCACCTTGTATGGATCTGTGCAAAAGCTGCAATCATGGTGATACACAAGATCCTGAATTAAAGGTAAGAATAATAATATTCCTCTATTTACATTTCCTTTGATGTGTAAAAGAATGGCCTTTTTATTTGCTGGCAAAAGGAAAGATTGATAAGTTTGTATGTTAATGACTGTGGTAACGATAATATATGAGGTTACTACAGCTGATAGAATCTGATAGAATTCTTCAGTCATTTTTTTATTAAAATATGGGCACAAAGGTCTCTAGTTAAATATAACAGAAATTAATATCCAATCCAAAAAATTCCTGTTGTGTCCTTCACCATTAGTGAAGCACCTGAGAATATATTTATAACAGAGTGGAGGTAAGGAAGAGGGCAGACACAGAAATATTTTTAAAGTGTCTGTTTTTTGCATCTTCCTCTTTTTCTAACAGTATTTCATCCTCAGCTTTTCTTTCCTTCACATCCATTTCCCTATGTAAGTTTTCTCAATGCCAGCCCAGAAGATAAGCAGTAACTAGCTTTCTTATAACAGGAAAGTTGTTCAGAATTTATAAAGTACTGACACTGAAAGATACAGGGAGAAAGAGAAGAGAAAAGAGAAAGAGAGAACAGAAACACAGAAAAGAGAACAGTAGCCTGCAATAGAGCAGTCATTCTTCTTAAGCTAATGGAAAAAACATGGCCATGAAGTAATGATGGTTCTTGTAGCCCATTTGTTGACATTTTGAAATAAGACATAGTAAGCATTAGTGGGCTAATTTAAAGTATTCATTGTAAATCAGGGCTTGAGGCAGAGGAGAGAATGGAGGAGAGAGACAGGCTCAGGACCAGCTGGTGGTACTGACAGCTGAGATGGGGACTGGGAAGTACTCAAGCCACATTGGTGCAGCCAACTCCAAAATGAAACTCCTGTCAACTTCACTTCATCTCCACCACTGTCAGCACTGCTCTCCTTCTGTTATACAGTAGTGTCTCCTATCCTCTCTCTCTCTTTTCTGATTGCTATCGGAGTTTATACATCAGGGAATAATGCCACATTATTTTTCACTTTGTGGGTAATCACCTGTCTCTTTAAATCAACATCAGGCAACAGCTCAGGACCTTGACACCAAAAACCTCTTACTGGCTTGGTGGAAAGTAAGACTTATATCCCAGGGCTTAATCAGTTTTTTTAGCAGCTGTTTTATGAGAGCAGCCTCACAGAAGACTCCTGTTTTCACCTGTTTCTCTTGCCCTGACACCATTGTTTTCCATGATTTCTGGCTTAATTTGCTTTACTAGCACACAGTGCACTGGGGCTTTTACAGTTGTTACTGACTTGTGAAACAATTACTTGCAATGGCAGAAGCGCCATTTTTCTGTGGGTTTTTCTTTCCCCTTAGAATGTACAGGTAATTCAGGTTGGGAAAAGCCAAGATTTTATTGTTGAATATGTCCAATCAGAAAAAAAACAACTCAACAACCAACAAACAATAAGGACAGACAAAAATCATGTTATTCCATTTAAAAAGTACTTGCAGGGCTATTATTCCTTCTCAGAAGGGAAGACCAAGAGGTTGAAATCTGACCATTGAGGAGATACAATACGAAACTCTGTAGACGCAACTAAGTAATTAGTAGGCAGACAGAAATGGAGTTCTGGCTAGAAAGTGTTAGGCTTCATGCACTGCCCCTGCCTGAGGCAACTCAGTGAGTCCCAGGAACTTGCCACAGATGCAAAAGTTGAGCTAGGAAGACACGTATTCATGCTAAGTAACTAATCAAGGGCAAAATGTTTATTTTCTCCAGGTACACAGTGGAACCTCCTCTAGATCTGTATTACGTTCCCTCTTTCCATCTGATGTCACTGGTCGACTGGTATTTTACGTATTAAGACCCCTTCAGTCAACCCCCAGATAGGTAATAAAGGTGAAAGGGTGTGATTTCTATCTTTATTTCTTTAGAAATCCAGAAGGTCCTCTGGACAAGAAAAAAAGGAGAAAGAAGAGGGAGTAAGAAGCAAGACAAATTATTAAGAAGAGGTTCAGCAATCTCTGTATCCCTTTTGAATGGCTCTTGATGAAGTGTAACTGTCTCATTCCCAGCTAATGGGTATTTGAGGTGTCTGAGAAGATGGAAGGATTGAAAATAAGGTAATTTAATTTAAAAAAAAAAAAAGCAGCATCATTTCTGAAGATAAGAGAGAGAGGAATTGGTGGTAGAGCTGAGTAAGAGGGATCAGAAGAGTCATAAGTCATGTAGATCAAGGGGAAGAAATCTGCAAGTAGAGAAGAGAATTGAGGATTAAAACCACAGAAAGTAAGAAGTGTCAGAAGAAATAAGCTAAATTGTGAAAGATGAGAAAAGAGTAGCAAAATGGGAGGATTATGGCACAACATGCCTTTGCTGGAGAGGGAAACATCTGTTGAGTTAATCAGAGCAGTCATTGGCTGCAGACACCCTGCTCTACCTGAGGTTCTGGGCTGGGTCCATGGGGTGTGTGGTGACACAAAAGGGACTGGTGAGGGTCAAAGTGCAGTTCTTCCAGAAAACACACTGGATCCAGCTTCATTGCATGGGGACAGATAAAACTGAGTAGGGAAATTAGTAATGCTGTTTTTATGGAGAGATTATTGGCATCTTTTGTGGCCTCCTGTCTTTGGGCCCTATATTTTCTTTTTTTTAGGAGGTTGGTGTCATGGCCAAAACAGTACCAACTCAGGGAATTTTACATAATTTAATTTACTGACAGCTAAAGCAGTGCCCTCTCTGTTAGAGAGCACATCCTTCCCAGAGTGTGTCTCAAATCATGTCCCCGGACATGACCCCAGCAATGGCCCATCCATTTGTCCTCACCTGTTTCCTCGTATGTCCTCTCCCCACAGTAGCTGCAGCTCTTTCTTAAATATATCAGAGTAAGGGTACCAGGGATCCCCAACGGGCTGCAGGCCCGTTGGGGCCATTCACGAGCGTCACACGCAGATCATGGCCCCCATGCAGGACATCTGCAGCCCCCTGCCCATAACCTGCCAGCTGTGCCCAGCGCAGGACTGGCAAAGAGCAGCGCACAGAATACCAAGGATACTCAGTCAAGGACCGATCTTTCCTAGCGCTGACTCATTCACATATACCTCAACTGATCTCTGAAGATGTTTATAAACAAGAACCCATATTCATGAGGAATAAAATCAAAGGAGAATGATTAACTGACTCCCCTAAACTAGTAGTTATTGCAAAAAATACCAACTTTTCAGTCAAGTTTGAAGTCAAGAAATCTTTTATGTTCTTACACAGTCTGCTGTTAATTACAGGCCTGAAATTGTTATCAATGAAAAGACTTACTCATTTCAACAATAAATAAAGACTAAATTGCCAGGTTTGCTGCATAAACAGTAAATAGACATTGTGGCAGACTTATATTTAACCTGCTAATTAACCACAATAATTATGATAGATTTCAGTGCCTACCTTTCCTCTACAACTAGAATTAATCCTTCTACTCTGTGCTTCTTAGTGAACAACCTTCCCAGTATGCAGAAACTATTTCCCTGTTGGTTTACCTGTATCTGTCTTGGCAGTGACGAATGGGATTCCCTGTTCTGTTCTTTAAAATGTAATTCTATATTTCGGCCCATACAGGTCAGTATCGAAGATGTTGCTTTGGGGAATGAAGCATTCCATCATTAAACTCCACTTGGCACAAACAGCCTTGAAGATAGTTTAGATCTCTCACCTCAGCATTTAATTCTCAGAGTTTTAGGACCAATTACTAAAGTAATTAGAAACTAGAGGTTTATCTAAGATATACTTAAGAAACAAATGTCCAAACTACTGACTTTATTTTATACACTTGCTGAATAATTGAAGAGAAGAGCATTTCCCCTGAGAAGAAGAGATGGCTTTGATATTATACAGCAGCACAAAAGCTTTTCAAGGAACAAAATGTTGCCTGAGTAGGTGACACACTGCCTTCAAACCAGCCTCCACCACAGGACCACATGACAGCTAACATAAGTAGAGCTCCAGGTGTTGTGCTCTCCAAATTTCACATAAAGTGTTGCATTTCACAGAATTAGTCTAACTTCCCCCTTTACATTCTGAAATTATTTCCATAGGGGTTCATGTAAAACAGAAGGGGTCAGAGGTGAAAGGGAAAAGCATAATCTGAAAGAGTAATTTCTGAGGAAACATTTAAAAATCTAATCATTTATGACGTGCAGTGCCGTTCAGTGTAATGTCCATGTTTGGTTTCTTATCCAGGAAAAGAAAAGACATCTGAATAGTAACAAAAAAGTAGAAAAAAAACCCAAGAAACAAACTTACATCCTGCTGCCATGGGGCACTGCTAAGGTTTGGAAATAGATTTCTTTGCAAAAAATGTTGATGAGCTTCCTTGGAAAGAGGTATCTGATCTGAGAAGGAAGGAATCACACAGAAACCAGAGCAAAAGAGGTGAAGGAGAAGAAATATCAGAGTAACTTCAGGGCTGTGTCTTATCCTTTGGTTGTCTGAAGTAAGTCACCCCTTTACTTTGAGTGAGTTAGGAAAAAACATTATTGCACTAACATTTGAGCCTTAATGAGACAAGGTGTGCTGTTAGGTTAAAGCAGAGTAAAGCACTTAAACTCCTGTTTGCCAAACTATTGCTGTTTAACCAGTGTGTTCACAACATCACGCACCGAATGTGAAGGAACTGACTGAAGCACATATGCTGTCAAGAGAGCACTGCCAGACATTGTCTGGATATAACCAACATATGGTTCTTGGTCACGGAACCACATTAGTTTTGTCTTTTGGTACATAGCTTCTAATATTAGTAGTCTGTTCAGTACCACCTTTATTCCTTGATGCACTGTTTTGAAAGATTTATCCATAGAGAGAATATAGAGTTAAAAAAAAAAAAAGAGCAAAGCTGTTAAAAGCTTCATGATGTCCTGCTGACAAACTGTACAAGTCATCGTTACTTGTTAAATGACAAGGTTATTTGCTGAATGATCAGGTGATGGAATTAGTTATAATTTTGCTTTAAAGCTTGACATAACACCGTTGCCCTTTAATTGTCTTGACACAAATTGCAGATGTTTTAATTACAAATTTCTTAACAGCAGTCCTTCCCCTTGGCTGCCCGGCACTACAGATTCGTTACACGAATGTATATGCAAGTTAACATTACCTTGCTGGAACACCTGCAGCCACCCAGCAGGGAAATTCCTCACAAATTTCCTTGTTCTTACAGTTTGCTCCAGTCCTCCAATTCTCCATTAACAGTCATTTTGACAATCTTAAAATGAATCAAAGTTATGCATATTTATACGTAAAAACGTATGTCCCTTTCTGGATGAGTTAAAGCCTTCCCTTTCTACTTACAGTATGAATAACAAAGCTAAACGCATACTCCTCAGTGTTTATAAGCAGGACAAAAAGGAGGCAAATAGGAAGAATTTGCCTTGATTTTTTTTTTTTTTTTTTAGGGAGATGCATTCTGTGCCAGGTGTTTATTACACAAGAGCTGATGAACAGCAAAACTGCAAACAGATGTAAAACACCACACACACAGAGACAGACAGAATCACACCCAGTTTTAATAACAGCTGCCTCCTGTCCCCAACCATTGCCCCTGACTTTTTTTAGTGTGCGACAATGACTGTCTATCTTCAGTAATTCTGAGGAAGAAATAATAGAGCTTCTTTTTATTTGGCATAGAAGGTCTTGCAAAATGAAAGTGGAAGGAGCATTTGAAAGGCTTTCAGAGTCTGCAGTGCTATTTTCAGAAAGCCTTTCTCAGTGTTTTCAGAGACAACAATAATCTAGGTTCTGATTCCTCATCCTTATGGCAGTAGGGAAATTCATAACGGTCTTCTCAGGCTTCTTGATCACCTGCATGCCTGGCTTTCACAAAGCATAGTGTATTTTTGAAATTTCAACAGTTAAAAAAAAAGATAACACCGCGCAAAGTAATATTTGTTCTAGGTCTGTCCATGGAGATACCTTCAGTCCACTATGCCCAATTCTTACACGGTTTAAAGTTATGGTATTACTTTCAAAGAGTACTGGAGAACTTCTTATTTTTATTTTTTTTTTGTCACCTAAGGTTTTCAGTACAAACAAATTTAATGGTAGGAAGACTTGGTGCATTCACACTTGTAATGAAGACTGAAATCTAGATTTTAAAGCCACTGATTTAAGATTAACATCTTGAGAATCAGGAAACTTTTTTTACATTTATGACTTACAAACAATTCCTTAAATTTGTTTAAAGACAGGTAGTCAACTATTTAGAGCTCCAGATGAGCTTGTGAAAACTTTTTAAAAGAAAATTTGTATGGTATTACATATGATATTACACTTCAGCACTTTCTTTTCGATGGTAATATAGCTTTATATTTCAAAATGGTGAAACGCTGTTAACATGATATGAATATCATCTAAGCCTATGTAGTGACAGAAATAACAACTCATGGAACACAGACCTTTCCCCTTTTTTAAAGTAAAAAGTTCTGCTCAATGTTGATTAACTTTTAAAAATACTCCAAGGGTGAAGCTATTGATGTATTTTTATATAGCTTATTTTTCTAAGACTTTTCTTATTCAGTCCAGGCAGAACATTTTAATTGTTTCCCAAACTCTGTTATTCTGATTTTTTCTATAAATCATATAAACAGAATAACAAATTTTCTTTGATTTTGTTTTCTGCATGCCTGCTTAAAAGTATGCTTCATTTTATTTATCTTAACACAGTTCTTGAAAGAACAACAGTTTACATATATATTCCATAGCAACTTGCTATTAAGTGGCAAAAAATTACATAAACCTCCTTCTCAAATGAATTACAAATAATGTATGTAAAATATTTGTGCTATCTATTGGTATTTTATTTTTTTGAAGACTTGTACCTAGCTACTTTGCATGTGGTGACTTCTGTTGAAGCTTGATTTCTGCAAAAAACATCAGAGTTAAACCAAGCACACATACATTCACAAAATTCAGTAACTGTCAAAGTTTTGCCTCACTATAAGGGACCATCTAGATTGCCAAAGTAATGGGACATAGCCAACTAGAGGCAACATCTGGCACTTTGGCAAACTCAGCTGGCAGATGATTTTACGTTTGCTTCTCCTGCTATTCCTTTTATTGCCATATTGTCGGTGTTTTTTTCTTTCTAGAAACTTCATTCTAGAAAATTAGCCTCTGTTTGTGCAACTGTTCTGTTCTATACAAATATTTCATTACTTTTAAACAAATACTAAGAATAAAAGAAGAATAGAATAAAAAGATTGTGTTTCTGTAACTGTATCACAATTATAGAGATCTCTATGTAGTACACATTTACTCTTGTAGACATTGAATTCTGAATTCAGAAGCAGAAGTGATAGGTGTGTCTTCTTCTACAGAGTTCACACTTCACCTCACAATAAGTTTATATCTGAGAAGCATAAAGTAAATTCTAAAATGGAGAAAGTTTATAAATTTCTAATTTTTCATACACTTGTAATAACTAAAAAAAACCCGCTTTTATCTTCTACCTTCATTTTTAGGAATATTCATTTACAGCTAAAATGAACAATTCTTAAACAAATGAGTTTGGTTTTGTCCAGCGTTTTAGACTGAAAGTACTATATATCTGATACTTCTGTTATTGGTGTTCCTGAGCAAAAAGCTCAGGCCTTGCCACTCACTATGAAAAGAGGAAAATAGTGGGTCTGGATTTCAAATCCAAAGCTCCATAACCAAGTTATACCTCTTCCAAGGAAGGAACAGCTAAGAGAGACCCCAGTGATGGAACAAGTCTCTATATAGTTTAAATTATTCCAAGCCTACCTCAATATCCAAACTAAATAGCAGAACACTGTGGTTTGCAAGCATCTTGAATACTAACAAAAAACGAACAACAGTTTGCATCTGCAAAGTGGTGCGGCATTTGCTGGTCTACTTTGATCCATCAAGTCATTTAATGATGCCTAAATATACAACCTTACTACTTAAATTATGTGCTTTACCATCTATGTCATTATATATATGTGTCTCTACTGCCACCTACTTGTGCTAGCACTAGGAAAGTTTTCTTTTAACCTTTGAAAAGCTGTATATAAAATATAAATTACAGATGGCTTTTCTAAACTGTCTATTTAAGTTTCACCTCTATTGTTTATTTTTAAATAAATCTTAACAAAACCTATAGAAGAAATGGAGTCAGCAATAAAAGAAATGCCAGAGATCTTCCAAAACTGTACAAAATGGCAACATTTTTATACCTTCTGCCAAGCAGAAAAGACCTGCATCTAATTGTGTTGTTGCACAAAGGTAAAATTTGAAAGAACATAGTGAACTATTATAGCAAGGGCAACACTAAGAAGGAAGCCATGTGAGAAGATAAAGTAAAATTCAAGAGAGAATTTGGCACACAAATGGGGAAAACAAGTGAGGAAGCCCTACAGACCTGAGAGGAGTTATTGCCATAATAATGATATGACTTGGATTCACTGCAAAAACTGTCACATATACACAGATTCACTTTGACTCACGAAGTCATTGGCATGAGCCTAAGCACTTGAGAAGTACAGTCTGAATTACGTGGTCAGATATACAAATGCAATGTAGTCATTTGCCAAGGCCAGTGCTGACACATTATGTTTGTTCGATATATTTGCAGCATGGACTTTCAATTGCCTTCAGAATTTTAACTTTTTGTACATAGATGAGGTCTAGGTCCTGAAAAGCTGAATATCTCTGAGAGTTTTGCCATCACTGTACAAAGATGACGACTAGTATACCGAGGCTTCTGCTAATACCTTTCTAGTAAATAGCTGACAGAAAGTGTGTAATTTCAAAACACAGCAAGAACACAACTGCAGTAAATAAAAATATTTTTTTTCTGCACAAAGTTTTTTTTCAGTGTTTTTCCATTTCAGTGGGGAATGAATTCAATGACTGTACTAAGGAAGAAAGAAAATGTAAGAGAGAAGCCATAATAGGTCCTGAGAATATTGCGGCTGCCTGCAGGTATTTCTATGCGTCTACGAGACCCTACAGTATTTATGTCATTAGATAGGTGTTACACTTATAATATATATATTATAATACACTTATAATAATATTTCAATATTACTCATTATTATAATGTTGGCTGTAATTTACTTCCCAATGCACTTGTAATGCTCATGTGAAAGGATGGACTCCTAGCAACTGCTATTTGACAGGTTTTCAAATAATATCATGTTTTTACACAGACTATTTGTATGTCCACGGTAAAGTTAATGTCCAAGTTTTGTCTGAGAAGATCCTGATGAGGAAGGACAAGAAAGCCTCACACCTGGAACCTGCTGCCGGTGAATGCCAATGACACAGTCAGAGCTGTGAGCTTTCATTGTCACAAGTTCATGGCCAGGACACAAACAGCCTCCACTAGTCAGGAGAGCACCACTGCTTGGCAAGGACCACCAGCCAGGCACTGTAGGGCAAAACAGACAACATGGACCTGAAATGGAGCTCACTTGTCCACACGAGAAACCCACTGTCAGAAAGAGGGTGGTTGGTCCCTGTGTAGAGCTGAGGGGCTGCCAGATGTTATCCCCCTCAGCTGTAGGCAGTCAGCAGCACAGCCAACCTGGATGAAGAGAAATAAGTGCTGCACTTCCACAAGATGCTCCCAGGGCAAGGCCAGAGCTTACCTATCTCCATGGAAAGCATTTGATGCCTGGGAAAACAGCACAAGTGCACAACAGCAATCACCTCACTGCAGGCTGGGCTCCAGGACAAGTCTCTGGGACATTGACAAAAACAAATAGGGCATGGAAATGCTCTTGAGGCCTAAATAACATTTGCCCCTCCTAAAGATACTGTGGGTTTCCAGCTCCTCAACCTGACAAAACATGAATCTGGAGAAGAAAGGTCACTTTGCTGAGCAGCAGAGTGCCAGTGACAGCAAGGGTGGGAGGCCCTGCAAAGGAAGGTGAAGAGGGAGTAAAGTGTGACAGTAGGGCTAGCAGAGCAGGGACCTCACTCACAGAGGCACTAGATGAGGCTTCCCACAGCTCTTTCTCCTAAACTGTGTCTTTTCACTGCAATCAGTTAGAGATCTCCTGCTTCACCTGGACTGCCACAAGTCCATGAGGCTGGATGGAATCCACCCGAGGGTGCTGAGGGAGCTGGCGGATATGATTGCCGAGCCACTCTCC
>VWZZ01005670.1:0-32528 GCA_013399095.1 Psophia crepitans
TCTGAACGGGATTCCCTACAATTGACTTCACCAGATGCATCAGTTGCATTTGGGGTGCAGCATGAAGCAATCCACCATCACACACCATCATTCTGCTATGAAAGACTGTTACGACAGATGGAACCCAAAGTCATCAACAAAAGGAACTTAATGGACATTTTGTGGACATTGATAGACATTTTACAGACGTTTCACAGTGGTGGTCCATTGACTAAGAGAATGATATCTCAAACTGTTTTTTATCAGAAGATCAAAGAAATATGGTGGTTATTAATTGCAATGTCTTGGAAAATGTGAGACCTGGACATGAAACAGATGGTACAGAATAAGGAGTGGATACTGTCCTGCTTTTGGCAGGGCTGAACTTGTTTTTTTTTTCCTGACAACTGGTATAGTGCTGTGTTTTGGATTTAGGGTGAGAACAATATTGATAACACAGTGATGTATTTAGTTGTTGCCAAGTAGTCAAAGACTTTTCAGCTTCTCATACTGCCCTGCTAACGGGAAGGTGGGGAGCACCCAAGAAGCTGGGAGGGGACACAGCCAGGGCAGCTGACCCAAACTGACCAAAGAGATTCCATACCATGTGATGTCATGTCCTGTTTGTAAGCTGGGGGCCTGGTGCAGCAGCTGGGGGTCTTGCATAGCAGCATTTGGAGTGATAGTGGCTGTTATGAGTGATGGGCCCCAGTTTTCCTGGAGATGGCTGAATACCTGTCTGCTGATGGAAGTGGTGAATGAATTCCTTGTCTTGTTTTGCTTGTGTATGTGGGCTGGGCTGGGCTGGGCGGGTGGTCAGCTGGGGGTCATGCATAGCATTGACTTTAAGTGGTAAGTTGTGCTGTTCATCACTTGCTTTGTACAACATCATTATTATTGTTACTATTATTATTACTACTACTACTATATTCCTTTTGTGTTTGTCTTAAACTGTTTCTATCTCAACCCATGAGTTCTGTCACTTTCACTCTACCAATTCTGTCCCCCATCCCACTGTGGAGGAGTGAGCAAGTGGCTGTGTGGTCCTTAGTTGCCAGTGGGGGCTAAACCACAACAGTCTATAATTAGCCTTTTCAGTTCAAGACAATGTCCATTAAAATGAGAGTATAAGCATTGTACTCATGCCGTGTTGTTACAAAACAACCCTTCAGCCATCTTGGTGCTTCTTGGCAAATAATTTCCCTACTGTTGCCAACATGAGTATTTGTCTCAATAGATCTACCAACTCATGAACATTTTTCTTCATAGTGCCTATGTGTTTTAAAGACAAATCGTTCTGCTGACTTAGTTTCCATACATTGCTTTCAGTTCCTTCATATTGACATACAGCTGCATTTCTTGGCAAAGCTCAGAGATACAACCTTGAATGGAGTGTCACAGCTGTACTTTTTAATGAGTTTTCTTCTCTGCATGGTCATGCTTTTTACCCTTAGAATCATAGAATCATAGAATCACTAAAGTTGGAAAAGACCTCTGAGATCATCAAGTCCAACCGTCAACCTAACACCACCATGCCTGTTAGACCATGTCCTGGAGTGCCACGTTTATGCGTTTTTTGAACATCTCCAGGGACGGCGACTCAACCACCTCTCTGGGCAGTCCATTCCAATGCCTCACTACTCTTTCTGTGAAGAAGTTTTTCCTAATATCCAACCTAAACCTCCCCTGATGCAACTTCAGGCCATTCCTTCTTGCCCTGTAGCTTGCTACTTGGGAAAAGAGACCGACTCCCTCCTCACTACAACCTCCTTTCAGGNACCAGAGCCGAGTACAGGGGGACGATCACCTCCCTGCTCCTGCTGGCTACAGTATTCCTGATGCAGGCCAGGATGCTGTTGGCCTTCTTGGCCACCTGGGCACACAGCCGGCTCATGTTGAGTCAGCTGTCAACCAGAACCCCCAGGTCCTTCTCTGCCAGGCAGCTCTCCAGCCACCCCGCCCCAAGCCTGTAGCGCTGCCCGGGGTTGTTGTGGCCAAAGTGCAGGACCCGGCACTTGGCCTTGTTAAACCTCATACAGTTGGCCTCGGCCCATCGATCCAACCTGTCCAGATCTCTCTGGATCCAAGTGGGGGAAAATGTTCTTGTAGCAAGATCCCAATACTCAGCAGAGAAAATAGATGCATCTTTGATTTCCTGTGGAGACAGAAACTGCGGTCTTTAAGCAGCAGGCCTTGCAAAATATAGTGCCATTTTTCAAGTTGCACAGCTACGTGATACATGGAAAATGCTGCTAAATAACCTCTGCTAAGAACTGCTGAGAGAACAGGAAGGAAGGAGAGAAGCACAATGATTTACTGAATGTATGACAGTAAATGCAGCTGCATATTGGGCGCTTTGAGTGAAATATTTAAGTTCCCTGAGGTTTTCATTTTTGTCTAAAATGAGTGTTTGTATCTCAGACCTAAAATCAAAGTCATGGGAGATGGTCAACAGAGTTTTTTTCTGTGAAGTTGGAATTCTGCAGACAGAGTCAGGATTTTGGAAACCTGTATTTAAACCTATGCATTCAAGCTTGTTTAGTCTAATCTTTTGCCCTCTCTCTAATCTTGGATTGTCTTTCCATTGCCATCTCATCCCTAACCCTCTTGGATAAAAGAACTAGTTTTAATGGAAAAACAAGAAGTAAAAAAGGAAACATTTCTCATCCTCCAGTTCTCTGGTTAGAGTCATGTAGGGATTTCTTCTTTTGCTAAATTAAGATTCCCATCCTGTAAACTTAGTGAAAAGAAACTTGTGATTTTACGTTTGAAAACTAAAATGCCTAGCTTGCCTAAATGCTTCCAAAGAGGCTTATTTCTCTTTCTGTTTCAGAAACGTAGAGTCAGTGATTTGCAGTCTCACATATGCCTGCTGAAAATGTACCTATCCTCCCTGCTCCTCATCATTCTGGAGGCCCACCAGGAAACTAAGCAGGAAGAAATGCTCACTCCTTCTGTGGAAGGGTTGCCTTTTTGTTCTGATCTGAAACAAAAATTTGTTGTGAAATATTCTTTGACAGAGAAAGACCACGTAAATCTGATTAAGCCACCAACAGCTAAGACAGTATTTCCTCCCTATTCAGTGTTTTCTGTACTTTATTCCTGGGCTTTTTTTTTTTTTTTTTTTTCAGAAGGACATAGATCGTAACAGTGGACACCTAAAACAAATAGACAGACTCAAGTGACATATGGAATTGGAGCACTCGGTTGGAACACACTTAAATGGACAAGATGCACAGGTGACCCTTGTGGGTAAAACATTTCCTGGAGATGAACAGTCCAATGACCACACTGAAGTCATATTTGCTGCTATTTATAATGTCAGATTAAGTTGAAGGCTTGTCATAGCATAAATTTTGGTGCAGAAATTTAATAAGAATTGTGTAGCTGAAAAGCAGTATTTTGTAGGTGAAAGTAAAAAAATTATTAACACAACTTGCCCATGTTATGATGGCTAAAGTCTTATGTACCTAAAAAAATCCGCATTTTAAAACATAATATTACAACCCATGGAAAGGGAGCAGTTTCTTCTGCTGGATAAGTAAGACTGTACCGCAATTATCACATATGCATAGACCAAGATCTGTTATTGTTGAACATGGTCATACCAGTTGCAGAGATATGCATCAAATTTCTAGTGGACATAATGTATTAAGTGCTACAAAAATATATCAAAATGCCTTTTCCAATTTGTCCACTCAACTCAATTTTCTAACATGAAGTAAAGATCTTGGAGTCACTTTCAAACTTGGAACAATAACAAGGGGAATTTTGTAATTGGTGTTCCTACTGAAAAATGGCAAGTGCTATTGAGCACCTCATTCGAACATGGTCACATCGGTATCACACAGAGATTTTACTCAGTAGTGTCTAAAATTTGACCTCTTGAAAAAACACAGAATCACTAACTGATTGAGGTTGGAAGGGATGTCAGATCAGGGGGCTGGAGCACCTCTGCAATGAAGAAAGGTTGAGTGAGTTGGTGATGTTCAGCCTGGAGAAGAGAAGGCTCCAGTGATACCTTATTGCGGCCTTTCAATATATAAGGGGAGCTTTTAAGAAAGACAGAGAGAGACTTTTTACCAAGGCCTGTAGTGACAGGACAAGAGGCAATGGTTTTAAATTAAAAGAGTGTAGATTTAGATTAGATGTAAGAATTTTTTTCATGGTGAGGGTAGTGAGAAAGTGAAACAGGTTGTTCAGAGAAGTTCTGGAGGCCCCATTCCTGGATGTCTTCAAGGTCAGGTTGGATGGCTTTCAGCAACATGATCTAGTGAAAGATATCCCTGCCAGGGTCAGGGCGGTTGGACTAGATGATCTTTAAAGGTCCCTTCCAACCCAACCATTCTGTGATTCTATGATCTCTGGAGTTCCCCTCCAAACCTTCTCTTCTCCAGGCTAAATCATCCCAGCTCTCTCAGCCTTTCCTCATAGAGAGATAGTTCAGTCCATCATCTTCATGGCTCTTCACTAGATTCTCTCCAGTATGTCCATGTCTCTCTTGTACTGGGGAGCCCAGCACTGGACCCAGCACTCCAGATGTGACCTCACCAGTGCTAAGCAGGAGGGGAGGATAACCTCCCTCGACCTGCTGGCAACATTCTTCCTAGTGCAGCCCAGGATACCACTGGCCACCTTTGCCACAAGAGCATACTGTTGGCTCATGGTCAGTTAGGTGTCCACGAGAACCCTAGGTCCTTTTCTGCCAAGCTGCTTTCCAGCTGGTCAGCCCCCAGTATGTACTGGTGCATGGGGTTGTTCCTCTCCAGCTGCAGGACTTTGCACTTCTCCTTATTGAACTTCATGAGCTTCTGTCAGCTCATTTCTCCAGCCTATTGAGGTCCCTCTGAATGGCAGTAAAATCCTCTAGTGTATCAGCCACTCATACCAGTTTTGTGTCATTAGCAAACTCTATCCTATCATCCAGATTATTAATGAAGATGTTGAACCAGGTCAGATCCAGTGTTGACCTCGGGTACACCAGTGACTGCCAGTGACTGGCCTCCAGCTGTAGACTTCATGCCACTGACCACCATGCTCTGAGTCCATCTGTTTAGGCAGTTTTCCATCCACCATATTGTCTGCTCATCCAGCCTGTACATCAACAGCTCCTCTATGAGTACCTTATGGGAAAAAGTGTTGAAAGCCTTACTGAAGTCCAAGTAGACAATATTTACTGTTTCCTCCCTGTCTACCAAGCCACTCATCTCATCATAAAAGGTTATCTGGTTGGTCAAGTATGACTTTCCCTTGGTGAATTCGTGCTGGCTACTCCCAATCACCTTCTTGTCCTTCATGTGCCTGGAAATGGTTACCAGGATTAGTTGCTCTGTCAACTTCCTAAGGATTGAGGTGAGACTGATTGGCCTGTAGGTCCTTGGGTCCTCCTTCCTGTCCTTATTGGAGATTAGAGTGACATTTGGTTTCTTTTAGTGGTTGGGCACTTCTCCCTGCCACCATGATCAATCAAAGAGTATTGAGAGTTGCCTTGCAATGATATCTGCTACCTCACTCAGCCCCATCAGGGCCCATGGACTTAAGCATGTCCAGTTTGCCTAAGTATTCCCTGACTTAGTCCTCTTCCACCAAGGGTACTTCTTCCTTGCTCCAGCCATTCCCTCTGGTGTCTGGGACCTGGGATTCCTGAAGGCCAGTCTTGCTAGTAAAGACCAAGAAAAAGGTGGTTTCAGTACTTCAGCCTTTTCCATGTCCTCTGTCACCAGGTCCCCTGTCTCATTCAGCAGTGGGCCCACATTTTCCCTAACCTTTCTTTTGTCATCCATGTACTTGTAGAATCCTCACCACATTCAATTCCTTCTGGGTTCTGGCTTTCCTAACCTCATCCCTGCATTCTCAGACAGTGTCTGTATTCCTTCCAGATTACATGTCCCCGCTTCCACCTTCTATATGCTTCTTATTTGTGTTTGGGTTTTGTCAAGATCAGTTTGTTCATCCATGCAAGTCTCCTAATGTTCCTGCCTGACTTCCTACTCACTGAGATGGACCACTCTTGAGCTTGGAGGAATCCTTGAATACCAATCAGCTTTCTTGGGCCCACCTTCCTTCCAGAACCTTATCCCATGGAACACTTCTGAGCAGATCTTTGAAAAGGCCAAAGTCTACTCTCCTGAAGTCCAGAATTGTGAGCTTGTCTTTGACCCACTTCCCTCCCCCCAGGATCCCGGACAAGATACAGTTACTTAGATTTAGAAAATCATCCATTCCAAAAGACTCCTAATATACAATACCAAAAATATGTGGCTTCTAATACATCGGAAAATTAAGTTCCCCATTCAGGAATTAATACTTTTCTGAACCATGACAACAGCTTTTCAGTTATCAGTGTAGCCATTCATGCCACATATCCATCCTTTCATATAATGAGCTACATTACATGAAGGGATGGATATATTCTATGATAGCTGAAGACTAATGGCCCTCAGATGGCATTCTTGGAAAAATCCATTTGTTATTCCCATTCTCCCTGCATAACTGCAGTGGTGATTGTGATAAGAAGCATACTGTTTGTAAAAATTCATTTAACACTGACTTCTGGGCATTCTTGGAAGATTACTATTGCATGTAAAGGAAAAGCATCATTATCTGGAAGTCAAAGTTGAACATATCTAAAATTCATATCCTATACCCAGTCAAGAAGAGAATGAGGATGCTGTGTGTTCACATGCAGCTCTGATGCTACAGTGTGACATATTGTAAGGAGATTAACAGATGAGAAAATGATGGATAAAGAGTTTTCCAACTTTTAAAGTGAAAGCAAGGACAGAGTGAAGAACTGTGCTTCATGGACAAAATAATACCAGTTGCAAGATCATGTTAAGGACAGAGGATACTGTGGGAAAGACCAAGCAGTGATATGACTCTGTAGGCTGATAGTGAGATTGTGTAATTGGAAACCTGTCGTTAGAGATGCATGAGCCAGAGCTGACACCTGTGTCAAGGAGTCCAGGCACCCCCAAGAAAAGATGAGTGGTAGAACCATGATGTCTTAAGACTTCTGAAGTGCCATCGTTTGAAAAGAGCATTTGGAAGTCATGTGGTTCAACCTACTGGTCAAAGCTAGGCCAGCTTTGAACTTTGATGAAGTTGCTCAAAGACTTGTCCAGTCAAGTTCATGCAGTCTCCAAGGATGGAGATCTCGCAGTCCAGATCTCTGGATACCTGCTCCTGTGTTTGGCCACTCCTAATGTGAATAATGTTCTCCTTGTGTCTAACGGAGATTTCCCTAGTGATCTGGCTGACTTTCACTGGGAATGGGTGTTTTCCTTTCTTGTTTTTTACAGATAGTGCCTATGAACACCACTGGCACCACATTTTTCAGCATCTTGCTGACAGTGCATTTCAGCCTGTGAGCACTGGCATCTACTGGCAAGTCCGAACCCCCTCCAGGGCAGTGGGTGTGCTCATAGCAAGAATGATGGAGGTGATTGGGAAAGAGAGAGGATACACTCAGTGCAGGGCCTGGAGCAGAGAGTGTAGTGGAGAATGTGAAGAAGCACTGTGCAGCTGGGGTGTGTGGTTCAACTCTTTTATTTCTGAACCTGCCCTCCTGACATCCATGAACTCTGCTTTTTCCTATCCAGTAGCTGACATTTAGGCTTCTCCAATTTCGCTATCTTGGTTATCTTGTTGTTGATGGCCAAATGTGAAGCTGCCATGCTCCTTCCACTGCAGAATGACACTGCAGGGCTCATTCCCCCAATGCACCTCTTTATTCACTTCACCCCATCTTCTTCACTGTTCATGTTCTGGTTGAAAGGATATTGAAGCCAACAACTTCTCCTTACTTTCCAAACTTTTCAAGATTTATAATGTCTCAGACTCTACCAAGGGCTTTATTCTCAAAATTAGTATTTTGAGACAGTTACATTGTCTCAAATGTATATAGTATACGGTTATATTGTATACATTAGTATACAGTTATATTGAGTTTTGGTAGTGGAGGGCTACAGGGGTGGCTACTGCGAGAAGCTGCTAGAAGCTTTCCCCCATGTCTAATAGAGCCAATGCCAGCCAGCTCCAAGACAGACCCACCGCTGGCCAAGACAAAGCTGGTCAGTGACAGTGGTAGTGCCTCTGGGATAACACATTTAAGAAGTGAGAAAAAACCCTGTGCAACAACAGTTGCAGCTGGGAGAGAGGAATGAGAGTATGTGAGAAAAGCATCCCTGCAGACATGAACGTCGGTGAAGAAGGAGGGGCAGGAGGTGATCCGGATGCTGGAGCAGAGATTCCCCTGCAGCCTGTGGAGAAGACCATGGTGAGGCAGACTGTTCCTCTGCAGCCCATGGACGATGATGGGGAGCAGAGATTCCACCTGCAGCCCATGGAGGACGCCACGCTGGAGCAGGTGGAGACACCTGAAGGAAGCTGTGACCCTGTGGGAAGCCCACGCTGGAGCAAGGTCCTGGCAGGACCTGTAGACCCGTGGAGAGAAGAGTCCATACCAGAGCAGGTTTTCTGGCAGGACTGGTGACCCTATGGGGGACCCATGCTGGAGCAGTCTGCTCCTGAAGGGCTGCACCCTGTGGGAGAGATCCACACTGGAACCATTGGTGAAGAACTGCAGCCTGTGGGAAGGACTCACATTGGAGAAGTTGGTGGACTGTCTCCCATGAGAGGGAACCCACGCTGAAGCAGAGGAAGAGTGTGAGGAGTGCTCCCTTTGAGGAGGAAGGAGCAGCAGAGACAATGTGTGATGAACTGACTGGAACCCTCGTTCCCTGTCCCTCTGCACTGGTCAGGGGAAGGAGGTGGAGAAATCAGGAGTGAAGTTGTGCCCGGGAAGAAAGAAGGGGTGGGTGGAAGGTGTTCTAAAATTTAGGATTTATTTCTCATTATCCTTCTCTGCTTGTGATTGGCAATAAATTAAATTAATTTCCGCAAGTTGAGTCTGTTTTGCCCATGATGGTAATTGGTGAATAATCGCTCCCTGTCCTTATCTCCACCTGCGATCCTCTAGTCTCTTCTCTGCCCAGCTAAGAAGGGGAGTGACAGAGCGGCATTGATGGGTACCTAGTGTCCAGACTGGGTCAACCCCCTACAACAATATTAGGTTTTATTTTCTATACAAAATGTGCTTCAAATGAACCACTTCTCTGAACTTTCCAGTGCCATGAATGGATTGTGGACCTTCCCTGTCCCCAAAGACAGTGGCCCTCCCTGAGCAGCTCATGTCTGCTCATGCAGACTCAACTTGCAGCTCCATACATGCATAATCAGGAGAACTTTGACAGCCTCTGGATGAAATAATGGATTTGCTTGAATTTAAAATACTAGATACCATAAATTCTTCCCTCTGAAATACGCCACTATTAACAGGCAAAAAGCCCCTTCCAAGCTGTTGAGGCCAAGATTTGGGCTGAGACCAAATGGATTTTACTATATGAAGATATGGACATAGTTTATAAAGATCGTGCAGTCAAAGAAACAAAAGAAATGGACCCTGCAAGTTATCACTGCTGACCCAATGTTCCTGCACTAACAGTAAATGCTACCTAAAAAACCAAATAAGCAGTCAGCAGGAAACCCAGAGGCTAATATTTGTTTTCACAATGCAGCCATCAAACAAAGGCATATAGCAGACTGTTAGGGAAAAAAATCGTGTTAGTTTATGGGAAGAAAAAAGGGGTAAAATGTGGCAGCTTAGATGCCTGCTCTGCGTTATTCTGAATGCTTTGAAACAGATGAAACATTGTACCTTATTTGCATTGTACCTTGGACTTCCTTCTGCAGTAGTAAAGAATTGTAACTGGTTCAGCTGGTAGTTGTGCACATGAATTAGGACTTGGCTCTACTGAGTGTAGTGAATTTATTCAGTTCATAAACGTCTTTCATCACAGTAAGAAAAGGGGGTCTTTTTTTTACCAGCTGCTTTAGTCTTTGAGAATATTTTCCAAGGTAATACTGAATATTAAAAACATATTATTATTTCATTTATTTTAAGGAAAGTATCCAAATAGTAAGGCATATACACGTAGATACAAGGCATATATATATATATACACGAGGAATATATGCATATGTAATACAAAATAGGTGCTGACATAACAAGATTTCAAAGAACTGATGCAATGAAGTTCCACCCAGAAAAGGAGAGGCATAATTTTCTTTCAAGAATTCTGGCAAGTGCTTTAACAACACATGATGTACCTTCAGCTCCAGAGATCCGAAACAGTGTGAGTATAATACAAGAGCTCAAGTAAGATCTGTGGAAATGGATTCTGCATCAGTTTGAGTACTGATTGTGTGTAGGTCTAAATGGAGCACATAATTGTTTATCCTCACTGCTACTTGCATAGCAATTAATGTTATGATAGCACTGAAGTTATTCAAGTAATGTTTTTATCTAGGCATGACATTTGACACTGCTTTTCACAGAGATTGCTTCCAGGGATTCCCTGTAGTCTTCTCACAAAGGCTCTTTTGTTTCTATAAATATTAATGCAGTATGAGAAGAATTTTATGGATGAATAGAGCTTTGTGTTCTTTCTGTATCCCTGTACCTCAAACAGGGGAACAGCTGGAAGAACAGATTTAGGAAATGCCAGATTTAGGAAAAAAGGCATGCCCAGGCAAACTGATCTAGAAGAAGATTATGGATGGACAGTAGTTAGTGTGTACAGTAAGTAATTCAGTGAGTAAAATCACCAAGGATGTAGTTGGGCTGGCAGATGTTAGTGTGAAATGCTGAGTGAAACTCATGAAATATAGAGATCTACAAGAATCTGTCATTGTGAGCCTAGAGAGTCACACAAGAATCATTGCTTGACTGTAGCTAATTCATTCAAGTTGCTAGCTAGGCTTGTAGTTTTTAGCTTTATAGGTTTTTTTACCTCTCTCATTTGTGAGCCTAGGAGGGAAAATGCAGACAAAGAGGAAGATGTAGTCTTTAATGACCCGTCCCGTTGAATCACCCTTCTGAATTACAGAATCACACAGAATCACAGAATGGTTTGGGTTGGAAGGGATCTCAAAGATCATCTAGTTCCAACCCCCCTGCCATGGGCAGGGACACCCTCCACTAGACCAGGTTGCCCAAAGCCCCATCCAACCTGGCCTTGAACACTGCCAGGGATGGGGCCTCCACAGCTTCTCTGGGCACCCTGTTCCAGTGCCTCACCACCCTCACAGTGTTGCACCCTGGTGGTTATGGAGCATAAAAAAATATTGTCATATGAGGGCACTCTTTCTTTCAGGTCCTTTCCACCTTAAGAGGAAACTGATGGCCAGTAACTTCTACAGCTGTCTGTGAAGGGTCCTAAACTCACACATGACCACTTTAACAGGTGAGATAAAAGAATTTGCAGGCTAGTACAAGCTTAACAGCTTTCACAAGTCTCATTTCCACCATATTTCCTGCAGTCAAAACATATGAATACCTCTTCTTATCAATTTTTTATCCATAAAAGTTCCACAAAGTTACTAGCTGACCTGGATAAACACAGTGGTTCTGGTTTTAATGTATAGGGTTTCTTAGTGTGAAAAAGTTCTTTTTAGCTCATTCTTTGCTCATTTCAAAGCTCATGTCATCCCTGATTCCCCCGGCCTCCTAGTAGATAGATCAGATACCCACAGCCATGAAACCTACAGCCTGAGGCAGACAGATTTCTGCCCAGGAACAGATTTGCTTTGCCACTGTCATACTGACAGCCACATACCCTCCCTCCCATCCCCCATCCACTACCACTCTGCAGTTTTCACCGGCACGAACACCCAGCTGAGCCAATACAGTCAGCCAACGGCTGCCATATTCAGACACGTATTAGCTGGTGCATGGATTGTGATGCTATTGTGATTGCTCTATGCTATTTCCATTTTGTAAGCCACTAACATTTGATGCCAGCATCATTACCATCCAATGTCACACTACAGTTAGCCCACAAATGCTGCCTCACTCACTATGAACGCTTTGGGTTGTTTTACAGGCACCAGATGTCCCCTGTTCTTTGTCCAACCCCCTCCTAGAGGCAGAGCAACAGCCTTTCCAAGCTTTCCTCCAGTGGAGGAGCAGTTTACCCTTACTGAAGACTGAGCAGAACTTTCACTCCCCTTTGGTGGTCCACACATTAACACGCTGTAATACTTTCCCTTAAATGCAGTGTGCTGTGACTGCAGCCGCACACAATGAAGTTGTATCCTGTACCTGGCTTATGGGGCCCAGCTGAGCTGCTACAACAGGCTTACTTCTTAGGGAACAGCCACATTTAATTACCCCCCTCAGCCTTTCTTCCATCTGCTCCTGGATGTTTTAGACGAGCTCTGCAGCAGGAATGTGCTCGTCTGCAGAAGCACTCAGGACTGTTTCATAACACCGCCTGTCTCAGAGGTAATCAGAATTTGCCAGGTTGAGCTTAAAGGAAACGGTACAAGTGGGCCTCCTGCCCTACTCTGGAGCCAAGTTAAAAAGGCAAACACTTTAATCAAACAGTAATTATGAGAGAAACAAATCTATTTAAAACTTCCAGTTCTTAAAGTTGGTGTCTCACAGTCAATGATCCTACATCCCTTCTTGCAGTGCTTCTTCAGGTAAAATGAACAGTCACTTTCTCACAGATCCAGAATTGCTTTGTCAAACAGGAATGGCTGGCATAAATAATCTGTCCATATAAGGAGGCACAGAAGATGTTGTCATATAACATAACCCTAGGAAATTAAAAGATATGGATTAATGATGGTCTGGTGACATCATGTGATCTATATTTGGACCATGTGTAATCGTACTAATTTGCCACTGAAATGTATAGTTATTTCCCCCTTGGAGATATTTTAACTGTGCTAGGTAGTGGTGCATGTGATCAAGCTGTACTTTGCCACCCATTGTTCCTCATATATGACATGAATTCAGAGCTCCATAGCAGATACTATGGTCTCCATGCTCCAAGTGACAAACTTGGGAAAGTAAGAGAAAGCGCAAGTCTCGTATAATTGACTGGGACCATTGGGCAGAACCACACTGGTCCTAAGTTATGAAGGCATACCAATTTGTTGCTTCTTTTGAAAAAGCTGTTCCATCCTCCCAGTACCAGCCGCTCCTTTCAGATACGTATGATAATCCAACCCAGTAAAACTGTGAATCCTGTGGCAGAGAAACCTGTAGGTATGAAAAAATCATCACAACAATATTTCAAAAATAAGACTCAAGTTCCTGTATCTTCCAGCTGTGAAGGTTTGGCAACCAAAGGAGATAACTCTTAGTCAATAGGAGAGTAACCTGTTGTCCATGCTTCTTATCCATGAGGCAGTGCTGACTGTTGTGATTATAGGATCATTCAAATACTGTTTATTGAATTGTCACAAGACAGATGTAGGCTGAATCAATAAAAACACTGCTTTTCTAAATGAACGAACAGCTTTATCTGGTTTGCCTGTAGGTACCTACACTGCCTTTAGATATCTGCAGCTTAGACATAGATATGGGAGTGCCGTGTAAGCTCCAGTTAGAGTCAGCAGAGATCTAGCCAACAGATCCAGTGGGGCCTGAGAAGTGATTCATATCACGTAGTGGGAGTGCTACTGAATAGTGACTGTATTGGCTGTAACAGAGCCTGAGGAAGGAGCTCTGAAGTTGCCGACCACTTACACTGTAAATTTGTGAAGCTAGGTGAGATGAATCCCATCCTAGAGGGAAGAGACTGTTGCCACTAGCATTTTTTGAGATTCTCCAGCCCATCTGAGGTCTTCCCATATGGCTTACAGACAAGATCCAGAACCTATGAGAGAAATGTGCCTTGCTGAGGCATTATTTGGAGGTCAAAGAGAATACCCCCAGGGCATCTCAGATTGCCCTAGCAACCGATGCTTAGGCACCTGAATTATTCCCTAGGTGTCTGAGTACTACCTAAGAGGTTCCTCAGCACCTTAGCCTGTTCAGAACCTCCAGACACTCTACTGCTGCTTAGTAGCATGTTTAGGGACTCATCCAAAATCTAAAATCCACAGTTGTCTTAAGTTGGTCTGGCTGCTGCTGCACATAACAAACAGGGAAGAAAAACCAAGGACCCAGACATTTGGAGTCAAACTATCAATTTTGTTATATAGCATAACAAAATTGGCTCTTGCATTCAGCATTGAAGGTGTAGTGTTCAGGTGTCTCCCAACAGAGTGAACCATGATTCTGACTTCAGGATGTTGCTAAACTCCATAATAAACTGTTTCTCCACTTTCTTTTTGTCTATACCCATCTGATTTCACTTTAGAAAAATAAATCTAAAAGGCTAGCCTTTATGCCTTAAAAGAGTTGAGAACCCCCATCTGAAACTAATTCAATCTGGAAAAAGGAGAGAGATTTCCAGGGAAACTTGTTTCCTTTTAAAAGTCTTAGCAAAAAACCATCCCAAATTAGTAAGACTACTTAAAATTATTCTCTAAACCTTTTTCAGTCATCATAATATAAACCTCTGCTGTCTGGCCTTTGTGCCATCATTAACACCACTCTGGGAGGATATAACACAAGGTCAGGAAACAGCCTTTTATATTCACTTTGCACTGCAGCGTGTAAATGACAGTACCATGGCGAATTGGCCACTCTAGATTTCATGTACTTGTGGGTTTGATGTCGGGATTCTTCATTAGTAAAACTTGTGGAAAGAGATAATGAAAACATGCACTGTGTGCTGCGTCTCTCCGCCATGCTGATAATATACAATTTGTTTTCGCTGTGAAAACCTAAGTGTTAATTAATTAAGATATTTTATACAATGGCTTATTCTATTTTTCATAATACATAATTTCATACAGCACACATTTTAAAAAGTATTGCAAGTTGTGACAATCTAGTGACTTGCAGGAAGGCTACTTGACCCAGAGAAAATTAAACACATGCACCAAAAACAACCAAACTATTTTCTGTTTGCAAGTTAAAACACGTGACATAAAGGAATGCACAAAGTTAAGACTGTACCATCTTTGCTTTGTCTTTTAGCACAAGAAGAGTAGAGTTTCTTGAGGAACAGAACTCCTGGCTTTGCTTCCACGTTTTCTTCTGTTTTGAAATGTAGAAGCAGTTGTCAGCTCCACTGTTTTGCCAGCTCGCTGGGCAGAGAGTACATTTTGTTTCTAGAAATCAGAGAGTGTATTATGCAGACCTGTGAGGGATACAGGGGCTTTAGCTACTGGCTTGTCTGAGAAAAGAGCAAGGGCAGTCATGAGTCAGCCGAGCTCGAGGGGCAAGATGAGTTGTTTCGCATGTTAGTGTACAAATAACCACATCTCAAATGCTACCACAGGTAAAATGAGACACTAACTGGTAAGATCTTTTCTCTGTGATTTTATAGTCTCTCAGTCAATGAGCTCTGAAAAGGAGGTGATTTGTGTTTATTTACATAGCAGCCACATTTACCGTTTTTCTCCTTGCCTTCAAAACACAATGCTTCCCTCATTTCCTGCAGCTTCTTTCCTTCCTCAGAATCCTTGGAAACCTGAAAATCTGAAGGGCATTAAAGTCCTTATCAAAGATTATTTTTAAAAATTTGCAACTTTAATTGTAGCTTTAATTTGTAGCTTTTGGCATTCTTTCATTTTTTGCCTACTTCATTTCTTGTCCACCACTGTGTGCACATCATCTGCATTTTCTTCACCAGCACTGGAAAAGGTCACCCAGGAAGGTGGGGGCATCTCTGCCTTGAAGATTTTTCAAAGTTGTCTGGACAAAGCCACGGATGAGTATATCTGGGGTTGGTGACAGTCCAGCTTTGAATGGTGTGGAGGAAAGGGGGGAGGTCAGACTAGAAACCTGAAGAATTGCCTCTGAGCTAACATTTCTGTCATGTCATTGACCACAGTCAGTGTTTGTCTTGGGCATTTGCAACTGCTTCCCTCCTGCCAAAAAGAAGCCAGGTGCCCTCTGTCTCTTCTTCCAAATGTAACATGGCATTGTCTTTGGCTGTTAACTAAAATGTTTCTGTGGGAAATCTGCTGTAATCATTGGGCAAATGCACCAGTCACGATGCTTTAATGTCAGGACTGCCCTCCCTGCAAAATGCTTGCAATCCAAGAAAAAGAGGGAACTGGAACTGTGAAGTATTCCGGTAACGGTCACAGGGGGGCACTGTTATTCTGACAGTGTGGTTAATGAGATGCGCTTCTAGCTGTGAAAACTAAGCGTTTCAGAAATGGGTTAGGGTTAGTCAGTGGTTAGGACTAGGGTTAGGTTTTAGGGTAAGGGTTAGGGTTAGGTTTAGTGGTTTAGTTAAGGATGAGGTTAGGGTTAGGATGAATGTTAGAGACATTATAATTAAGGTTAGCGTTAGGCATTTGGTGTTAGGGTTAGAGTTACGGTTAGGGTTATAGTTTAGGGTTAGAGTTAGGTTGGGGTTAAGTATAGGGGTTAGACTTATGCTTCGGGATAGGGTTAGGGATTAAGTTTAGTGTTAAGGTTAGGGTCATTAAGATTAGGTGTTTAGGGGTAGGATTAGTGTTAAGGTTAGTCGTTAGTCTTTTATTAGGATTAGTGTAACGCTTAGGGGTGAGGTAACTCGAAGTGCAGATGTTATTGATCCTGAGTGACCTGTGCTGACATGACATGCGGTTGCAGAGGACTTCTGTGGGAGAGCTGTACAGTTGCCCTTCTTGTGGTGTTACTTCCATTGGGGAAGCAGGAACACCAGAGACAGTCTGCAGAGGGAGAAGAAGCATTCTCAAGCTGGAATTCACTCACACAACAGCAGTGTACTCCCACAAGTACTTACACAGGGCCAGCAGGACTACCAGCCCCATCAGCAGCACCAGGCACAAAGTGAAGGAAGCAAAGGCCACTGGCCGCCACACGGAAGATGAGGAAGAGGGTCCTGGGGCAAACAAAAAACCCACTCAGTAACAAAAACAGCAGCTCACAATGCAGTGGTGTTACCTCCTCTCTGACAGCACCAGTTCACCTTCATCCCTCCTGCAGAGCTTCTCTTTTTTCTTACTGCAGTTCTTGTTATCACTGTTGGAAATTTCCTGCAGTCATTTTGTGACAATATTTATTCACTGAGATTTTTTTTTAACTGAGGCTTTAGTGCTTTATTGTAAAACTTCTAGTTATGAAACAGACAAATGGATTAGATTTTGCATTTCACACAGTCCTGGAAATAATAAAACAATCTCTAGGACTTCTCCACCTTGAAAGGGAAAAATTACCATCTAGTTTTGGATAATTACTGCTGGAACCTGTGATTGGGATTTCTAAATGATTGCAATGGTAGAACATTAAACTATGCATCTTTCTTCAGGCTCTTTCTCCAAATTCCCATTGTGCTTCAATGTCTAATCAGGAATATAGTTGTCCAGAATTTTACAGCTATCCCCTGATTAAAATATTTTCATATATATATATATATGAATTTTTCCTTTTTGGGATGCAGTGCTCTGCAATTTTCTGTAGTACTATTTCATACATATTTAGAGTGTTCAGGTTGATTGAAAAATATTACACACATCACGTAATTTACTTGAGTCCAGTGAACTAGAGCAACCACCTCCAGGGAAGTAACCTTTTGTTAGGTGAGAAGACTCAACTTCCAAAGGTGCCCAGAAGTCCAGATTGACTTGGCAATTGAAACTTACGTAGCCAAAGTTAAGGGAGATGTCCCTAACCCTCACCAGTTAAAGTAATTTGAAGAGACTGCAGGTGACACCACAATGGGGTGGTGACTGATATACTGGGGGGTAGAGCTTCCTTTTAAAGGGGACTGACTGGCTAGAAAGCAGCTATGCTTCACAGTCCTGGTAGGCAGTTGAAGGTGAGTCCTCAAGTATGCCGGTGTGGCAGCAAAAGCTGACTACCACTGGGCTGGATTGGCAAGAACTGCATCTAGCAGGTCAAGAAACATGATTATTCCACTCTACTTGACAGTCATGAAGTCACATCTGAGGTACTGTGTCCAGTGCTGAGCTTCCCAGTTCAAGAGAGATGTCAGCTAACTGCAGAGAGTCCAGCAGAGGAAAAACTGAATTGGTCAGGGACCTATAGAGAGCCTGAAGGACCTAGGCTTGTTTAGCCTGGAGAAGGGGAGGCTAAGGGAGGACCTAATTTTAGTCCTCCACTACCTAAAAAGGCTTTATAGATGGAGTCAGACTCTCCTCAGAGAGGCACAGTGAAAGGACACACTACAACAATCACAAGTCACATCAGGGAAACTTCCGATTAGATGTGAGGAAACAGAATTCTTGCCCTTCAGCACTGGAACAAGTGCTGAGGTTATGAGATCTCCATCCTTGGACGTTTCCAAAACTCAACTGGACAAGTCCCTGAGCAACTTGTTCAGACTTTAGAGCTAGCCTTTTTGAACAAAAGATTGGAAAAGTTCAACTATAGAGGTCCCTTCCAACCTAATTTGATTATAAGTCTGTCTACTTTACATGTTCTCTGGGCATATCAAAAGGCCATTTAAAGAGTTTTCTGAGATGTTTCTTTCTGGGAAGCTTTGTCCCTAGATCACACTCCTTAATTTTTTTTTCCTTGGTTTTCTGGCTGCTGCTTCTCCACAGCTTCTCCTCCATCCTCCTTGACAAGCTGTTGTTCTCAATGGATAGCCCTAGATCTTTTCCAGACGCACCAGAGTGATGTCAATTTAATCATTATCTACTCTATGAGCAGCAGCAGCAGTACTCATGTCATCATTTTATGGTCTCCGATATTTCATGGGCACGATTTACCACCTTAGTTAGCACTCAGCTTGTTTATAGAAAATCTTTCTGTATAAACAAAGAAAAATATATACTCCTGTCAGAGCTTACATTCACTACTAAGGCTGATAAACAGAGCAACTCCCCATAGTCCCCAAAGCTGAGGAAATTGCTTCCATTTCCAAGGCCTGAGTTACCTCATAAAACTATAGTGCCTTCCCCTCTTGTAGTGCTCTGCTGTAATAAATGAGTCCTACCACAATGAAGAAAAATAATCCATAGAAAGGTGAAATTTGTCTTCTGTGTTAAAGTAAATGGAAAAAATAATCAGAGTAAAGATACACTTCAGAAAAAAAATTGTCTGTGATCATAAACAATATCACACAAGACTCCCTTATGATTTTTTTTCTGCTGTTTCTATGAACATTTATCTAAGAATATACTATTAAGTTTAGAAAGATTCTAAAGCAATCAACATGGACATGCAAATTAGTTATGCCTTGATTTAGACAGAAAAGCTAATTTCCATCTGTACTTACTGTCTACTGTAACACAACCGGCTGGAGCCTTAAATGCAGAACATTTCTTGCTGCTTGAATATCCAGGAGTAATAACTGAAACTGAGGGTCGTAAATTTAAAGCAGTGTAGCCTTCCTCATCCTCCATCTCCAGTTTGTCACACTTCTTTCCTGCAACAGCAGCACCTTGGGAGTAGGGGCACACTGCAGCAAGACCAGTGCTGAGGCGATGGGGATGGTTCACATTTCAGCATTTCCAGTGAAACCACAGAGGAAACTGGCTCTGTTCTGATTACTGTATCATAGTAAAAGTGTAATATATTGAAAAAAATGTTAAGGAGTTACAGTGGCATGTCAAGGATGGGTGTTTTCTTTCTGAATGTGAAGATTGGGAGTCTAGGTTCCTGTCTGGAACCTAAGACTGTTTCATTTAACTACCCACCTGATCTCACCTCTAAATACAGCAAATGTCAGGCTATTATAACTCCTTAAAATACAATGCTCTTAGAAATAGTTGCTATTTTGAGCTAAGATATGAAAGCTACCTGTTCATGTGTCAGGGTACAAATACATGTCAGCTGCACTGAAAGCAACAGGCTGTATTTCCATACACTATTGTGAAATAAATGAAAAATGAAATTGTTTTACAAAAATTCACTGAAATTAATGCTAGAAAGGGAAAAACTGAGCTGAAAGCATGGTGAGGCCAGGAGTTTGGCAGGATTCACACAACTGCTCAGCCTGTGTCAGTGAAAGATCAGATGACATTGAGGACCTCTCTGCACTGTACACAGAGATGACTGCAGAAGTGGTTTTTCCATCCTCAGTCTCCATCTTCTGCTCTTTGCAGCGACTTGCTCCAGTGCTGCGCCATAGTTCTTAAACATCTTCAGTGACCAACTCTCCTTAGCAGAACACTTGCCCAGACCTGATGAGTCATGTCATGGTGACAGTGTGAGTCAGAAGGAAATTGCAAGAGAGGAATTTCTGTGGTAGCTGTTCCTGCTCTTGTGTGTAAAGTTCAGAGTCTCCTATTTGCAAAATAATATTAACAGACTGGAAATACACTGTAATGACTGGGCTATTCTTCACAACTTGCTGTGCTGAAGATAATTTATTTCAGAGCAGAAATGTCTCTGTCTGCATTATATTATATTGCATTATATTTTACCTGTATGCGAAGAGAAGACGTGAGGGAAAAGTTGGGAGTAAAGGGTGCCGACAGATCTGTTACAGACACACAAGGAGTAGCATTCACTATGTGTTCATGGTGCATCCATAAGATCCTCGTAAAAATCTTATGATAAATGTGGTGCAAAAATCTTTGTCTGCCAGGTCTGAAAACTGTATGTTGGCACCTTAGTGTAAAAAGGGCTTTCCTGCAGAGAGCTAGGAGTCAAATGTGTCTATGCTACGAATTTCATTACAGGTTTTCATGACAGTGATCTCTTCAGTCTTAGCAACAACTTCTCAAGCATTTAATGAATGTTCTTCGAGGAAGATTTTCTCCAACTTGATTTTACTTCTGGAGTGAAAACAAGAAGTAAAATAATTTTCTTGTATTATTTTTCTAGCTCTGAATTCAATAAGCAGACCTAATTATATAACTTTTTTTTTGAGCCACCTTTTAAAACATATCCTGCTGCAAGAACAGAAGTAACAAAAGCTTTAAGATGGAGCTTCACCATCATGCTCTCTGTTCTTTTAAGAATGCAGGGAGGGAACATTTCTTGTTTCTTTTCAGACTAAAATGAAAAGAAAGGTAAATTAAGGTAGGAAGTTTGGGTCTGGATTTGAACACAGCCATGTATAAATGTCTTCAGCAGGCTGGACAAAACCATTAACCAGAACGTGACCTTTCAAATTGCTGTAACTATAGTTCATGACTAGGAAGAGATGCGAGAAGTGGATTTTAGGCATGGGAAATACACTATTGTATGGAACTGTGAATCAAAAATGCCATCTCAGGCAATACACAAACAGTACACTTCTATGTCTCTTCCTCAGTAAGGAAAAGCTTTTTTAATGGAAAAGGGGATAGTCAGACAGCGGGTCCTTAAGCCCTACCCGGTTACAACACCACCAGGGTATGTCCTTTGCCAGTTTCAACATTGCTGGATGAGGTTGCTGCAGTCTGAATGCCTGAAGTAGGACACTGTCTGCCTCCTCTCTTTCTTCTCTGGGGTGATATCTTTTTTCTTCTCCTCTCCTCTCCTCTTCTCTTCTCCTCTTTGGTGTTTCAGCCATTGTTTTTGAGGAAAAGAAGCTAGCTCCTTCTGTTTCAGCAGTATGGCACACTGTGAAACTGTTCTCTAACCCCATCTGCCTTTACATTTACAAATACAGTTGCTTGGGCTAGCAGTAAATTGACTCAAAATATCAAGGCCACAGCAAGATATGGTGTAGCCTTGTAGCTGCCTGTCAGTGTGGGGAGCTGTCAATCTCAGCTCAAGTTTGTCTTCAACAAAGTGCAGAAACATCTAGGATTATCCTATCTGCTCTTAGGTATGGCTTATTAATGAAGAACCATCCTAGAAACGTCTTTCCTGTTTCCTCACAGTCACTCTAATGTAAGAGGAAACAAGATCAGAGTTGTTGGGTTTTGGGTTTTTTTTCATGGAATCATAGAATCACAGAACAGTTTGGGTTCAAAGGAACCTTAAAAATCATCTAGTTCCAACCCCCCTGCCATGGGCAGGGACACCCTCCACTAGATCAAGTTGCCCAAAGCCTTATCCAACCTGGCCTTGAACACTTCCAGGGAGGGGGCAGCCACAGTTTCTCTGGGCAACCTCTTCCAGTGCCTCACCACCCTCACAGGAAACAATTTCTTCCTAACATCCAATCTAAATCTGCTCTCATTTAGTTTAAACCCATTACCCCTTGCCCTGTCACTACACTCCCTGATAAACAGCCCCTCTCCAGCTTTCCTGTAGGCCCCCTTCAGGTACTGGAAGGCCACAATTAGATCTCCTCGGAGCCTTCTCTTCTGCAGGCTGAACAAGACCAACTCTCTCAGCCTGTCTTCATAGGAGAGGTGCTCCATCCCTCTGATCTGTGGCCCTCCTCTGGATTTGCTCCAATAGCTCAATGTCTTTCTTGTACTGGTGACCCCCAGAGATGGATGCAGTACTCCAGGTAGGGTGTCACAAGAGCCGAGTAGAAGGGCGGAATCATTTCCCTCCACCTGCTGGCCACACAGAGTTCGCTTTCTGCGCTGCCAGCGCACACTGCCGGCTCATGTTGAGTTTTTAATCAACCAGCACCCCCAAGTCCTTCTTCTCAGGGCTGCTCTTGATCTATTCTCCACCCAGCCTGTAGTTGTGCTTGAGATTGTGCCACCCATGTGCAGGACCTTGCACTTGGCCTTACTGAACTTCATGCAGTTTGCCCGGGCCCACCTCTCAAGCCTGTCAAGGTCCCTCTGGATGGCATCCCTTCCCTCCAACGTGTCGACTGCACCACACAGCTTGGTGTCATCAGCAAACTTGCTGAGGGTGCACTTGATCCCATTGCCCATGTTGCCGACAAAGGTGTTAAACAGTGCCGATCCCAGTACTGACCCCTGAGAAATTCCACTTGTCACTGATCTCCACTTAGACATTGAGCTCTTGACCACAACTCTGAGTGCGGCCATCCATCCAATTCCTCATCCACTGCATCCATCAAATCCACATCCCTCCAATTTACAGACGAGGATGTCATGCGGGACAGAGTCAAATGCTTTACACAAGTCCAGGTAGGTGATGTCTGTCACTCTTCCTTTGTCCACCAGTGCTGTAACCCCATCATAGAAGGCCACCAAATTTGTCAAGCACAATTTGCCCTTAGTGAAGCCATGCTGGCTGTCACTAATCACCTCCTTACTTTCCATGTGCCAGAGCATAGTTTCCAGGAGAATCTGCTCCATGATCTTGCCAGGCACAGAGGTGAGACTAGCTGACCTGGAGTTCCCCAGGTCTTCCTTTTTAAAAATGGGGGTTTCCTGTCATTTTATTTCCTGGCAAATTACAGCAAAGCCCCTCATTATCAATAAAGGATGCACCATGAATACAGTTCAGGATACATTCTACATGAGATGCCTTATTTCAGTGTAGCTGGTATGAAGCTACACTGGTATGATGACTCTTGGAAGTCATCAGGGCTGTGTCTGCACTGCAGGACAGAAGCACTCTGCATTTTCACCCCTAAAGACAGGAGCATCTAGGAGAGGTTATGTTAGAAACGTGAGTGATGAGTGTAAATAGCAGAGAGGAAGGGAAATCCACTGAAGTATGGACTGGTATGTGAAAATAACACCCAAAATTTTCATGCTGGTGATCAGAAACTGTTGTGTAGTGCTGAGACCAGTGAGACGCTAGGACAGCCCCTTGAAGGGAATGACTAATGCTTCAGCAGCCCAGCTGCTATACCAGTGGTAAATGAAAAAGAAAAAAGAATTATCAGTGCTAGGAAGAATAATAAAGAGCATGGAAGAGAGCTAGACATTAACATTTTCTTCTGTGACACATGCACAAATCCTTAAAAGGACTATGAATCCCTGTGCTCTAGAGCAAATACGATTACTAATACAGTTCGGGAACACCTTGGCCCACCCTCTGAGGACAGTTGTGTTTGTGTTTTGTATACTGCAGCCTACTAGTGTATTAAAGCAGTCAGATCAACAAGACACCAGAAGCATCTCCTGAATAGAAGTGTTTAATCCTCATCACTTGTGTTATGTTACAGCTGTACAGTTAATATGAACTGACAAGTGGTATTAGGACTGTATCTGTGGATGCTGGGAGGAGCAGTATCTTCACGTGTTTGCCTTGTCACTGAGCTTTTTTTCCTGGTCATTACTTTTGGCCATTTTGTCCATCACTTGTGTTGGTTAAACATGAGTAATCATTTGGCAGTTTTGGATCTGGAACAACAAACTTGGGTGACTCCTGGAGCCTGTCACCATCCATTTCCTTAGCATGAAGACATTTTTACATATGTCTAAAAGAAAATGAAAACAGGGAAATGTTTTAGGTCTAATCCAACATGTTTAAATTCTCATGTGAGAGTTCTGAAAAACAAAATAAAAAATTGCAACCTTGCAGAATGTCTTCTAGCTTCTCAATCATTTTGGTCTGACAAACCAGTCCTCCTGCCAGTGGTTGTTATCTCGCTGTAATTGGATGGCGGGCTTTTCACAGATATAGTGCAACTCTTCTAGACATGTTTTGCTATATATGGCAGTATAATAAATATATCCACAGTGTTGGAGGAAGGTTATATGCTTTGCCCTAGGACAGAAAAATCGATATTGTTACATTTCATCTCATTCAAATGGTGCATCCTCTCCCCTTCCCAAAAGAGCCACCTTTGCAAAAATTACTTATGTGTCTTACATGAATAATATATACCCCAACAAAGAAATACAGAGCTTAGTGACATTGTGCACCAACTCATAGGAGACTGGCCCTGGTCTGAACATGTCAACAAGCACCCCCAGCAGACTCTAAGGTTGGATCCTAAACTGTTTCTTGTGCCTGACAGTAAGAAATGCTCACGTCTGTGTACTGACTGGAGGGTGTCAGAGGCTGACTGAGGCTGCTGAAGATACTGCCCAGTAATGAAAAGGAAAATTGGCAAAGCAGGTTGGAAAGCAAGAAGAAAAATATATGTATTTCTGAAATAATGTGTTTAACTGAAATGAAACTATTCTAGAGATTAAAGTGTCTTATATATTAAAAAAATAATCAAAAGCATGATATGAAACACTTTTCCATTGGAGTTTTTTCCATGTGTTCTTACTGAAACAAGATGTCAAATACAAGAGAAATATAGGACATTTATGGTCAATCTGAAACTAAATTGTGGAAATAAACTGCCAAGGTACTTTTTTTTTTTTTGTCCAGTAATAGTGCCTAGATCACCCTCCAAGCAGTCCTAGGTGGGGTCAAGAAAACTCTGAAATGGAAAAGTGAGATCCAGAATACAGAGGAAGCTAGATAAAAGTTGACTGTTCAGTGTTCCCTTTCTGTCAGAGAAATTGGGAGCTGCCTGTGGATGAGGACCAACTTTATGTATTGCAGGAAAGCTGCCCACTTACCAAGACTTTTGTTCTTCTGTAAGGGTTGTGTTGTCTACCCAATACCAGTTTCTCTGTTGAGCTCTAAATGTTAATCCAAGCCAGTAGGTTTTTCTAGGAAATTTTTTGACCAATTCCTATGCAGATAAGGACAATTCAAAACAGATATTCAGGAAGATATTAAAAATAAATATTTAGGCTGAGAAGTTGAAAGCATTAATGCATATTGCTTAAAAGAACTTAAATACCACAAATTGTTAACCTGTCAGGACAAGTTCTGCACTTACAGGAAAAGCCTATTATCAAAGGTGAAATGATAGTAGAGCTGTTTTTAATTGGTGAAAAGATACACTTATAGCTCTGAAGAGCTATGTCACCCTCATCAATCTGATTTAAGCCCTCTGGGTGAAACACTGGATCGTTCCCGCTTTAGTCATGAATCATTCCTCCCCCTTTGTCCTTAGCATTTGTCAACAGCGTAAAGGAAGCCTCTGCAGGGAGCTGTTGGGTTTGATTTGTTGAACATTCACACTTGGCTCTAGCATCGTTTACTTGTTCCAAAGAGCTGGACCATGATAAATAGAGGAGATCTTAAAAGTCAAGCATTTAGCAATATTCTGTTTGTAAAAATGCTCTGAGTAGAACAGGTGACAGTGTAAACTTAAGTAATGCTGCCTTTCTCCCTGCTGCTTGAGGGAAATCTCTCAAGTTTTGAATTCATTATTCCTGTTGTTCTCCTACTTCCTTCACTTATCACTGACACTCCCAGTGCACTTCTCCATTTTCACTTTTTCCTCATACCTCTCAATGCTGCCATTAAGACAACTAAAACAGACTGCACCTCACAATCTTTGCTCTCACCAGTCTGGGACGGTGAGAATAAAACTACTCCCCTTTATTTCTGGGACAAACATGATGGCCTGCAGCTCAGTGAAAAGGGAGCTGGCATTTGTCAAGTGCTGGAGAGCAGGCAGGACCAGCCCTGACTGCTAGGTCTAGACATCATTTGTGGCTTCAGTCTTCCAATATGTCTGCTGGCATCCAGAGGCAAAAGCAATACTTCCCTCTACAGCTGGCATTTTCTATTTCTGCCTCAGTTTGTTTTAATTTACTAAAAGATCGGGCTAGATTTCAGCAACTCACTGCCAAGTGTTTTAATTTTGATTGAAAAGCTGAGATCAACTTTTGTGGAGAGAACTTCCACAAAATGGGGATTACTGTGGTTCACCTGTGGGGAGACCAGGTTAAAAGAGGCTTTCACACTAATGTCTTACCAAATCCTTGTATAATACTTGTTAAATCAGTGAATTCATTGCCCACAAAAAAACAGTTAAGAATCTGCTTTCACCCGTCAGCCCAGTAAATAGCCGGCCATGGCAAGTCGTGGCAAGATGGGCCATCTCTGACCGCCAGCCACTCGAAGGAGAGTGCTCTGTGTGGGCATGAACAGTCCCATGCCTTAACACTGCCCAGGACAACCTGATCACTATAGAAAATCTCCTGCTAACAATGCCATTTAAGAAAATTATGTGTCCAGTGAGTAGCTGATAGAGTGCATTAATTTCCTCCATTCTAAACAGAGCAAGAAACCATTCCATACCAACTTCGCTGCCTCTTTTATCAGAAGAAGAGTAGAGTTTTGTGAGGAACAAAACCGGTGACTCTGTTCCCACGACTTCCCTTCCTCAGAGTGGTAGTAGCATGTATCGCCACCTTCCCACTTCCAGTTTGCAGGGCAGAGTACGCAGTTCTGGCCTGGAAAAGGAAAACCATCATTCTGTGTCTGTTCCCAGGCTGTCCTTCACAGAACATTGCTCTTGGCCTGTGACGACAAGATCCACAGGGATTCAGGATGTTTGAGATGGTCCTCATTCAGTCAAAATCACACTGTGGTCCCAGAAGATTCAGCTAATGAATGAGATGAAAACTGAATCACAGCTCCCCCACCCTGGCCCATCACTCCCATTCCTTTAGCACAGGGCAGGGAGGTTCAGGTGATGCAGATGGGATTTATTTTGCTTATTTTTAAGATCTACAAAAATGACATGAGTGAACCGATCTGGATTCCCATTTTTGTCAGTGAACAGAAGTAGATGTGTCTCACAATCCTTTTCTGTTATTTCAGGTGTCTTTCTTGGGAGGAAACAGATTGTATCCTTGTACTGCCAATTTCTCTTCTATGACTCAGAGACCTAGACAGCTTGTTTGCACAACAATATCCAGACTAATGAAATCCCCTTTCCCAGCAGTCACAACAAGATCACTCCGCCTGACGTCCCCTACTCCTCAGAGTATAATTTCTGAAGAGAACTGATCCTCTGGCTGGCTCATTGTCAAGATGCCACTTAACTAACTGAGCTGTGAAATACTGATTTCAGAAACTGGACACAGTCAGGAGAGAGGAAATGAATGCTCAAGTTGATTTAGCTACACTTCATCACACATTTCTTCTGATTTTAAGAGATTCCTGTCTGACCTGGGTTCAGTACTAGCACACTTGTCCTGTGTGTGGACTGCTGTTCACATAGAGTGCAGTAAGTTCTTTAATTCTCAGGTACCACTGTAAAATTACCTGTCAGACAGAGGTGAGCATGTAAAGGTCCTTGAACTAGTGCTGAGAGGAACTGGCATGTCCAGAAGGCATCCCTACAGAACCCTTTTCTTATGCCAAGTAAATCCTGAAACCCTGGTAGCACTGTCAGGCACGTATGTCCAGGCTGGGTGCCTCTCTCCAGACACTGCGTGAGCCAGCTGTGCTCATTAGCCTGCTTTCTCAGTGCTTACATCTGAGAAGGTACAGGCTCACCTGAGGGGACAGACCTGAGTAGACACGAAAGACACACCTCATTTCCTTCCCTGCCATATTGAAAGATAAATGCTCATCAAAACTTGTTGATTTACCATTATTTTTAAGGTTATTTTCCCCTTCCAAGCACAGATGATTTCCTATTGCTTGCAGTATATTTGAGAAATTTCCTTGCAGCTCATTCTTTGTCATGTTGAGGTCTCTAAGTTGTGTCCTGTAGTCCTTGGGAATCTGGAAAACTGAAATTCACAATAAGACATTTTCCAGTACTGTCTTTCAGAATGGGTGAGATGCAGATAGGGAATGACTTAACAGATGGTTAGGTATAAATAAACCATTTGGGATAAATGTTATTCCTCCCTGAACAGTTGCATGCATGGGCTGCTGAGATGGAGAATATTTGCATGGTGGATTTCTTATTATTTGGGTGTAAGTGAACAAGAAAAGTGTCGCTTTTTATCATATATCTCCATTGTGTATCTTTCTCTTATATTGGTTTCCAGACTGTGCTTTTTTCGTAAAAATGTGAACTTCAGCTCTGGAACACAGTGGAATTGTGGCAGATGAGAGGTAATGGACACAACTTGTTCACTGTGACACAAAGCTTTTCCCTTCCCTTCAGATCCAATATCATCAACAGGGATCTCACTCCATCCCTGCTAAGTATGGTGGGATTGTGGATACAGTTTTTAGGAGACCAGAAAATGGCAGTCAGAGCAAGCAGTGAATCTCCTACTCTGTACCTTTCCAGCTCCCCTCCATGTTGCTCGTTTCTATCCTCAACACATAGAGAAGAGGACAAAGATTCTGTGGCAAGGGAGAATATTTGTTTTGGCTGTTCTCAACTGAACCAGAAATTGCACCTGAAGGAGATGCCAGCCTGGTGTTATTCAGTATCTTGAGCCCCCCAGCAAACAGAAATGCATTAGTACTTACGTAAAACTGCCAGGGTCACCAGCGCCGTCAGCAATGCCAGGCACAGCGTGATCAAGATCAGGACTACTGGGCAGCAAGAGTGGGACAAAGTGGGAGGTCCTGAGAGGAATTAAGTAATGAAATGGAAGTGCAGTACTAAGGGAATGTTGAGCACATTTCATTAAATTGCAGCCATCTTTATGGTGGATTGGCCAATAAATAATTGCTTTTACTTTATGTTTGTATGTTCCTGCTGCAGACTCTCTGAACACAACAGATGCCCAAACAAAGTAGCAGAGTGAGAGATCACATCAACTCAGCGGAGAATGTGTACAGCCTTGGTCCGTTTGGAGGCCATGCACTCTTGCAAGAAAGATATTGAGAAAGCAAGATGTTGCAAAATCCAGAATGTTGACTGCTGGAAGCTAAAAACAAATACGGCCTGTATGGTTGTGGTAATTTGTGATGTGAAACATATATCTGTGGTAATCTAGTTAATTTGAATGCTACAGTGAACTCCTCTAGTACTTTATGGTAGTTTGAGATTTCTAGCTAGAAATTCAGAGAATTTTCCTCTAAAAAGGGTCACAGCCCACATACAGAAATAAGCGCTCAGTGAGGAGAAAACGGAACTATCTTTTCCTGAGCAAACATGTGGGTCATCCAAAAGAGTCCTTGTTTATAGGAGCTTGATTATTTCATGGATTAAGATGCACTGAAAGAGGGAGAAAAAGCATTCAGTTTGTGAGGGAAGCATTAAATCCAAGACAGGTATTAAATTTGCCACTCTCTAAGCATTGTGGAGAGCTGCAGCCAGCTTCACTAAATCCAGTAAAGGCAGTAGAATGGGAATGTGAAGAGAAAATTGTTAGTGTAGAAAAGGGAAGGGGTATTTAAAATTGGGGAGTGAATTGCTGAAAGAGTAGGAACTGAAATTTAGTGTGTTGAGCTGAAGGAACAGGAATGAAAACTGCCATCTGCCTCTCCTACAAATAACCTGTGGTCAGCTTTCGTGCAGAAGCAATCCTAGGTAGAATGTTGTACAAGACCTCACTCTACAGAAGCTCAAGTTGACAAATTTTAAAAGGTGAAAGACAATTAAGCAATGGATGTTGTCTTGAACTGGGACACAGATCACTGCTGGCTTATCTTCAACTTGCCATTCACCATAAATCCCAGGTCCTTTCCAGCAGAGGCCTCCACAGTCAGCCTGCTCACAGTCTGTACCAGTCCATGCCTGGGATTAGTCCAGCCTCAGGGCACAACTTGTGGAGCTTTGCAGGGTTTCTGCTCACCCAGTCCTCAAGATTCTCAAGATTCCTCTGTATTGAAGCTCTACCACTTGGTAGCATCTGACACAACCCCTAGTTTCATATCATTAAAAATTTGCTGAAGACACACTTTGTGCCATTTTTTAAGTTATTTACTATTATTATTTATTATTAAACAATATAGGCTCAGTATCAACCTCTGAGGGATCTCTGAGGGGCTCTGCCACCAAACAGATATTGAGCCATTAGTTACTTCCCCTGGAGCCTGCTAAAATGACAATACAGTAAGAGAAACTGACAAAACCCTTGCTAAATATATATTACATCTGCCACTCTCCCTGCACCTGTATTTCACCACAGAATGCAACCCCAGCCTAGGGAAGTGCTCTAACTTCTTGGCATTGCATAAAAGAGAAATACCAGGGCCTTCACAAAGAGAAATAACATTTCCTTTCTGCATTGTTTTCTGATCTGTGACTGATCTCACAGGCATATGACAGAACACTCAGAGATAAAGCCTGCACAGGAGAGTCACATACCTTATAGATCCTAACAAGACTTAAGGACACACTGACTGCTAGGACATATGGATATTTTTAAGGTCAAGGTGATTCTGTACATGTCTAATGTATATTAGGTGCCAGGAGAACTTCAGTAATAGGCATCTGAATCCCCTAAGGCAAACTGCTAAATAGACTCATATGAATTGGAGTTAAAGGGAAAAAAATTTTGCTGCTACCCCTACAAACTCACAGCCCCAAGCTGAAGACTGAAAGCATTACACTCCGAGCTTCCTGGAGCTTTTAGATGAGATGAGACAAAGGTTTTGAAGTTTGAAAGTGAGATTTCATAAACAAACACAAAATATTTTCTGGGCAGCAATATGAATAAAGTCCACGCAGAAGTTTTAGCTTGGCTGTTTTGATTAAAGTATTTCCTCAAGACTTTCTTTAGGTGATGGGTCCCTGTACTGTACTTTGTAACCTCATTCTGCTTCTGCTACATCTAGCACAACTGAAGGGGCCTTGCGAGGGGTGGTTGTTCCTGTACAGTACTCCTGTGGTCCTAGAATGGATATATTTATTTGTTGGGGTTCTTTCAATTTGATGTTTGTGAAATAATGCACAGACCATGCTGTGCCCTCTCAGAATGGTGGTTTCTCATCACGAAATGTGTTCTCTACCCTGGGACATACAAACAGGACATCTGGGGTCGTATGAGGATACTGGTGTCATTGGATGTTAAAGGAAACATCCCAGAAGCCCAGAGCTTAACACAAAGACAGTTCAGATTTTTTACCTTTTTTTTAAGTCCCTGAATTATACTTCAGCAATGCTCAAAACCATTACTTAACAATGATAAAAAATGTTCAAAAAGCATAACATGTTAAAAAACCAGAACACATTCAAAGAACATAAAAACCTTCAAAACCACTGCTCTTTGATACAGAATTCCCCAGAGAATTCCTTCTGAATCACAAGCAAGTTGTCTGCTTGTTTGCAAACCTCTGCTCCAGAGCCTGACCCCATCAATAGCTAGCACTTTCTATGCTCCTCGTTCCCATGAGTCTCACCACTCAAATTTAGAGCTCATCTTCACAGGTACTCTTAAGCAATTTAACATGAATTCGAAAAAATAATTGAAAATCAGTATTTAAAATATAGTATTTAGAATGCATTCAGCCCTTTAACAGATAAAGCCATTTCAAAGACCAGTGCCTTAATTCAGGCTAGAGCTTCAGAAGTGAGATAAAGTGAGCCAGTTAAAGCTAATTCTAAGCTTGAATGCAAATGCATGGAGAAATTAAAAAGAATTGATCCGCTTTAAAATGTAATTCAACTCTTTTGATATTTAGACAATGAGCACTATTTGTGGAGCTTAGTATAATTCTCAGTAATATGCTTTTTGGTTCAGGCAGAAATAAGAGCAACAAAAACCAGGATACATTTAGAACCAGTATAACTTTTCTGATATTAACAAAGCTATCAAAGGCCCCTTAGGCATATAATTAAAAGTATTTCCTGTCCCATCTACTTCAGCAAGAATAAATTGTAGAAGGTTTAGAGATACTTCACCTTTGTCCTTGGTATCTTCAGGCTCTGTGATACCCAGCTCGCAGCTGTTTTCAAATTTCAGATTCGCATACGTTACTTCTTCTGTCATAGCTGGCAAAAAGAAAAGCGTCAGAACACAAAGGCAGAAAGAGATCTAGCATCTGCAGCTAGTAAGCTAGGAAGAAAATCCACCACTTGATGGGATTTCCTTTTATTGGCAGACACAAATGAAGCAGCAACGACATCCAGACACATCTGAGCTTCCTCAGTCACTGTGCCACCAAGAATACGTTCCTC
>VWZZ01005670.1:33317-45196 GCA_013399095.1 Psophia crepitans
GCCCCTTTTATACGGGCGTGATGTCACGTCGTGTGGAATAGCGGCCGGCCCGGCCCGGCTCACCTGGCCCGGGCCTGAGCATTAACCCCGGCCTGGCCGGGGCCGGGACACCCCCACAGAGCTGGACACGGCTGTAGAAACGGCCTTTCTCTGAGGTGAACAAACAATTGCACAGAGGAAAAGAACTGACAGGGAGAGCTGTTTAGCCAAGGAAGGAGTACATGTTTCATTGTTTGAGAAACTGGCCACCTGCTCTACCGCTCTGTGCCTCCACAAGTCTATCTGCTTTTCTCTCAAGAACAACAATTCTTTGTTATCCTGGTATCCCATAACTGAGACCATGTGACAGGATCTTCTACAGCAAGAACAAAATATTCAGTTGATGCCGAAATGTCAGTGACTCTACCTGGAGTAGAAAGGCAGACAGATACATTCCTTAATGAAAACAGGAGCAGAAGAATAGATTGTGAGAAGTTCTAAGCGTCTCTTCATGGTGTTTTTTTAACATTTCCACAGCTGTGAAACCTTGAATGTGCATGGCAAAAGCAGAATGTCTGGAGTTTCTGGTACAATTTTTGCGATTTAGCAGAAATGATGAATGGAACAGAAATAGATTACACACGCACATTACCACCTGAGTGATTAGCCTGAGGCTTACGTACACTGTTTTACCCTCTAGGAGGAGGGTAAGTGTTCTAAAAATGAGCAGGACTATGAACTAATCCTCCTTCATACTTCTGGATCTGCGTAACTGAGATTCAGGCTTTCATTTTTTGCTTTACTGAGAAAATTAGCCAAACATTATTCTTTATATCAATGCTAAAATCCAAATGACCAGTCTAAATTAAGAAAAGAACTTTAGATCATTAAGATCAGCTATGTAGAAAATAAAAAAAAAAATAAAAAATACATTTAATACAAATTATATTTAAAAAAAAACAGCCAAGGTTTCCAGAAACCAAACTCTACTAAAAATCAACCCAACTCAGGTTTATTTGTTTGTTTGTTCATGGTTTTTGTTTTGTATAATCATCCTTTTGTAGTGTGACTACTTGTCAGCTGAGAAATGGTGTCCCTTCTGGGTGTTTTAACTGACCCCTATACAGAGTGAGAAAACTTCTGTCTGTTTGGAGTTGCTGTGGTTTAACCCCAGCCAGTAACTGAGCACCATGCAGCTGCTCACTCACTTCTCCCTCCCCACCCCAAGGGGGTGGAGAGAAAGAAAAACAACTCATGGGTTAAGATGAAGATAATTTATTAGGATAACAAAAGAAGATAACAACAACAGCATTATGATGATAATAATAATAACAACAACAACAATACTACAAGAGATGCACAAATGCAATTCCTCACCACATGCAGAAGGAAAAAACCAACAACCTGATGCCCAGTCTGTTTCTGAGCAGCCATCCCGCCTCCTGGCTAGCTTCCCCACTTATATGCAGAGCATGATGCTATATGGGAGGGAATATCCCTTTGGCCACTCTGGGCCAGCTGCCCTGGCTGTGCTCTCCCAGCTTCTTGAGCACCTGGCAGGACCTCGGAAGCTGAAAAGTCCTTGGCTTAGTGTAGACGCTACAACTACCTAGAAACAGCTGAAAACATCAGTGTGTTACAATATTATTCTCATTCTAAATCCAAAAACACTGGCTACTAGAAAGAAAAATTAAGTATCTCAGCTGAAACCAGGACAGAAGTATTCAAAAATGACACCAATGGGAGAATTTCAATGTTTGATCTTAGCACCTGGCTCCAACAAAATTCTGGACTTACAGGAAGAAGCCCTTGCTGTTTATGTAGTTGATACATAATTTGTTGCTCTGTATCTCAAAACGTATTGTGAAGACCATTTGCCAGCTGGCAGTGCTGAAGTAAATTGGAGAAAGATTTCTTGACCGAATTTAAAACATAGAGTGTTTCTATTTTGTTGTAAGCAAATGCAGCTACAGTTCATCCTCCTGAAATTCTTAAGGAATGGAAAAATAAAATGGGGTGACATTCAATAGTGCAAATGGCAAAGCCACATAGAGGGGAATTGGTAGCCAGAACTTTCTGAATTAGAAAGGACTCAAAAAGAGAAGGACTTGAGTATAATAATACTTCCTGTGCATTTGAGTAGGAACAAGGAACATACTGCTCCTGTTAAGATCTCATACCAGTTTCATCAGAAGTGTCTAGAGCAGAGGTAGTGAAATTTAAACGCTGGTACATAAAGCAGTGGTGACACCACATCCAAAATACTCTGCATTATTGTTCTGATCACTGAACATTAAGGAGGATACGATCTGTTTGCAATAGGTGAAAAGAAGGGCTTTATGTAAAAACAGTTGGATATAGTTTCTATTATACTTCAGGAAACTAAAAACCCATACAAAGCTGGACATCACAGCGGAAAGGATCCATTCAATTATAAGGCACTTCTTTTTTAAACCAAACCACAAGCGCAGTATTACAAAAGTAAAAACAATCCAACAAGAGAATCAAAAGAATCCTCAGCCCCAAACTGTAACAGAATTAGCTGCATCCCTAAATCTCACGCCTGCTCATGTAGGCATGCAGCATACCACAACTGAGGCAACATGTGCCTTCAGAAGAGCAAGGGAATTGAAGTAAACATATCCAACCTGCTGGAACATATTCAGACCAGCAGCGAGCTAGAATGAATAAGATCAACTAGGTGATGGGGCATAAGCAGTTCTCCTAAAATTCAACAAAACAGAACCATTCAGTAGTACAAAATAGACAGTCATGAGCTTGGAAGACAAACAGATAGAATAGAATAGAATAGAATAGAATAGAATAGAATAGAATCATTAAGGTTAGAAGAGACCTCAAGGATCACCTAGTCCAACCGACCCCCCCCACACACACCTATTAACCACTAAACCGTGTGCTTCAGTGCTGCTTGGAGCAATAAGTTCATCTTCTGGAAATTACTGTAAAAGCTGGTCACAGGATGTATATGAACAATTTGCATCCTGTGAGCGTGATAAACTTTAGGAAATGTGTTCTTAACAGAAACAGAGACAAGCTGGGGCTCAGGCTCTGCTTCATTTGTTATATAGTTAAAGCATCTCTGGTCAGAAAAGACAAACAGAAAATAAAGTGCAGAAAATGGCTGCGCTGATGATGGGAACGTGAGGCCTTTTTTACAGGAGAAAGACTGAAAATCTTGTCTCATTTACTTTGGCAGAATGCTGTCCGGCAAGGGAAATGGTTGGCCTCATAGATCAAGAAGGGCTAAACATCAGTGGGCAATGAGTCGTTCAGACCTGTGGTCTGACGTCTTCTACAGTCAGCAGCTGCAGAGGCAGGAGAGGACGCCCTCAGCTCTTCTGCTTCCCTCTCCCCATGAGGACACCACAACGCAACATGGGCAGTTTATTAAACAGAGGAACCATTACTTCTGGTTTATTCTATCGCATGGAAAAGAACCAATGGTAAAAAGAGAGGGTTTCATTTCTTCCTGCTAAGGCTGGCCCAGTATTTCTGAACACTGCTGAAGAGCAAGAAATGCTCCTCAGGTACAGCAGACAGTTCAGCTAGCGGCAGGCCCTGGTGTAGTTTAAAGTAGCTCTGTTGCAAATTACCAAATAGCATTATGACTTTCCAAGGTTCTAAAAGCTTGAAGCCGCAGCTCTAATGAGGCCTGAGCCTGAGAAACCAACACTAACAATCAAAGCTGAGTCTTCACGGTTGGAATGTTTGAGGGCTTCCAGCTCTGATGATTACCCTGTTAACTAGTTCAGTTGGTATTTCCTCTTGTACATCTCCTCTTCCCTATTACATAATGCTAGCTTGCTTCTTTTTTTTCTTTTTCTTTTCCTTTTTCCTTTTTTTCTTTTCTCTTTCCCGCATTTCTATTCTTCTTTCTTTTCCTTCTTCTTAGTCTGGAATTCTGCTTCTCTTTGACATCTCAAGACTTCTTTCTCCAAAAAACTTACCACACCTCCTAGTGTACAAGTGTTTATAATGTGTCATATTTTGTTATAAACCTATGTTAAAAGGTTAATTGATTAAACAACCAGCCATAAGAAGAATTGTACATAGTAGTGCAAAGAAAGCAGAAACTCTTGCCCCACACTGGTAAGGCAAGGCAAGGCAAAGCAAGACAAGGCCAGAGCTGTCCTGTTTGCAAGACTCTTGCTAAATCCAGTGCTATGGTCAAAGGGTACACATAAAAGCCCTTGCAGTGCCATGGTGTGCCCGTGGTATGCCTTGCAGGTATTCAGCAGCAAAGCATGGAGAGCAACTGCCTGTTGCCCAGTGGGAGAGAGCACTCCGTCTTTGGAGCATTTTATATAAACAGTAACACCCAGCATTGCCCTGGCAGGGAAAAGCCTGTGGAGGGATCACTCTGGATCCCTGGATGCATTTCAGCATTTGAACACTTGAGCCCCAGAGCAGAAGCAAACCTCTTTTGTTCTTGCACTCCTGCAGCCTGTTCTGCCAGCTGGAAGGTCCTCTTTGGGCTCCTCCAAGTTGCAGCCCAGCTACATCCCATCACAAGCAGCTTCCCTGGGCCTTGGGGGACATGCAGGAAGAGGGAAGGCAAGATGGGACATGTGGGCAGGAAACATCCTGCAATGCCAGAGATCAATATCCTCCCCTCGGGGCAGTCAAGCTTGCCAGCCCTCCCTTGGACCCTGGCTAGTGTGCTACAACAAGTCAATGACATCTTATTGCTGCGGCCAGGATGTGGGGCTTTTTGTGCTGCATGTTGGGCTGGAATCCCCTGTCTGGACAAGGGCACACAGCTGGACACAGGGATAAAGCTCTGCAAAGCGGGGCTGTAGGGCTGCCTCTGCTGAGAAGGAGGACAGGAACCTGTGGAGAGGGCAACTGGCCCTGACAGGCAACACCTGCCTCCAGCTCAGGTTTGCATTTGGTCTGAAAGCAGCTGAGAGGGGAAGAAGGGATCTGCCCTGCAGAAGATGGGCACAGGTTGTGAGGGATGGTGAGGGTGATGGTTTCTGGTAGAGCAAAGGGACCTTCATGTCCTTCTCGCACATCCTGTAGTTAGCAATTCTTCGTTAGTTTAAAAATACGCTATGGTATAGTGTAATAATAGAGTAAGTTTAGGATACTAAAGTTTGTTACTAGCATGTTATCAAACAGAAACTGAATGCAGTATGAAATCTCACGTGCTGAGCTTTAAACCAATGTACGTTACTGCATAGTTAATCATTGCGAAATTCTTATTTAGATAAGACCAAGAGTGTATGAAAGATGAAATAGGAATTAAACTTTTAAGATTAGGATTTTATTTATCCCTGTGTCCTGCTTATACGTGCCTGTAGCACAGACATCAATAAAGTTCGCCTTTGTAGGACAGCAAAACCACCGTCACTCTTCTAAAGGAAATGGAGGGACCCACTGCCACCTTCTGGTCATAGAATCACAGAATCTATTTAGGTTGGAAAAAACCTTTAAGATCACCAAGTCCAACTGTTAACCTAACACTGCCAAGTCTGCCACTAAACCACGTCCCTAAGCACCGCATCTACACCTGTGTTAAATACCCTCAGGGGTGGTGACTCAACCACTTCCCTGGACAGCCTGTTCCAATGATTGACAATCCTCTCAGTGAAGAAATTTTTCATAATATCCAATCCAAACCTCCCCTGGCACAACTTGAGGCTGTTTCCTCCTGTCCTGTCATTGTGCCACAAACAGGTAAAGGTGCTTTGCCAGTATGAACTGTGACAAAGTTTGTTTCGCAAAACTATCACTGTGGGCACCGTCATCCCGATCATCTTTCAGAACACCCTTAATGGTCTTCCCCTGCTTCGCGCCCCTCCTCCTTCCCCCCCCCTCCACCCCGTGAGGTTCTCTGCAAGCAGATTTTTAAGGCAAGGTTTTTGGTTTGGTTTTGGTGGCTTTTGTTTGTTTGTTTGTTTGCTTGTTTTTCAGAATTAATAGTAAAATGGGATGTCTTAACCCTTGTGCTCCAGATTTGAAGGTTTTCCATGCTCCCAGAATGGGTGGTTGGGTCCCAGCTTTCTTACATGGAGAAGTAGCACTGTCCCCCTATTATGCTTTCTATTTAGAAGCAGCTACTTTCTGATGAACAAGTGAACCCAGTTTCAGGAGAGCTGGGGCAAAAGCTAAACTGCAGACCCTTACCTTCCCAACAACTAGAAATTAGTGATGCTCATAATAAACAGGTGACCTTTATGAGCAGAACTACTCAAGAACAGAATTTTAATCTCTGTTGTGGATTCATAAAAATATTTGCATATGAAGTCTCCTACAATATTTGGTATTTTACCCAAGCCGTTTGAATCATATGACATTAGGAATATTGGCTATTAATTTTAAAGGTAGATTTCTAGTTTCCAGTATGCTAAAGAAATCTAGGAAAACTGAATCCAATGGCTTTGTAAGATACTGCCACACAAACATTTGTTCTATAGAGAAGTTAGTGATGTTTGAGAGGTGACCATGGATATGAGGAGCCTCGACGTGTGGAGTACATGTAAGGAACAATGCCACGAAAATAGCAGGGTTCTTAGGTATTAGTGTGGACATGGGACTGCCTACACTGATTGAGGCATTAAAAAATCAGATTCTATTGATGGTAAGAACTCTGGGGACATTGGAAAGCAGCAAGAATTTACTATCAATACCATATGCCAAATTTAAAATTGAGTGCATTCCTGCTAGTGGTACAGGCTTTTGAAAACACTCTGAAATGACCTCATGCATGGAGGATATTCATCTTTTTTTTCCATCATCCCAGAGAGCGGTTCCAACACTCCATGACTATTCTCAGAACACTAGGAAAGCCACAGCTCTGGGTCCATGAGGTATTGGTCTCATACGAAGCAGCATGATTTCTCTCCTCCGCACCTCTGCAAAGGCCAACCTGGGAAAAAAAAAAAGAAAATATATCAAGTCCAGCTGCCATCCTTTGACAGGAAGAGCCTCTGCATCTCATCAGTCTGACACGTACACTTACAAATGTGTCCCTGAATCAAGGAGTGTAAGAGCAAAGAGTGGAAAATTTGAAAAGTATCCTGGTTTTTGGCTGGGATGGAGTTAATTTTCACAACAAGTTGGGAGGGGACGCAGCCAGGACAGCTGACCCAAACTAGCCAAAGGGGTATGCCATACCATAGGATGTCATGCTCGGTATATAAGGGGAGCTGGCTGGGAAGGATGGGTCACTGCTGGGCAATCAGGTTCTGGGTAGTGAGCTAACTGCATTGTGTATCACCTGCTCTGTATATTCTTTTATTAGTACCGTTGCTATTTTCCTCTCCCTTTGCTGTCCTATTAAACGGTCCTTATCCCAACCCACGAGTTTTACCTTGTTCTTCCAATTCTCCTCCCCATCCCACCACGGTTGGGGCAACCCCTAGTTGCTGGCTGGAGCTAAAGCACGACAAAAAATGCATGAGAGGAAGATGGGGCCAAGAGGAAAACCTGGCTTTACTATTTGAGTTGAAGTGTGAAACCCACTCTGGGCTACGTGAGGAGGAAGTGGACTTGCAAAGTACCTAAATGACATCTTGGAAGGAATTTTTAGTAAAAAACAAAGTAGAAAAAGAAAAAAGTTACTCTCCTGTGCCATCTGATGAATCTACCTATATTTCTAATAAACAGCCCAAAAAGCTGAATGTTGAGAAATCAAAAGTAAATGTCTCTAACACATTTATCTTGATGGAAGGTATTGAAGAGACCTCAGGATACAAATCCAGACAAAGCACATTGCCTCTGGGGTGAAGTACAGGAGACACAGTGCTGCAAACTGGAATATTCTGTAGTCCTTGAGGTGTTCTAAAGGCTGTTCTGGTCGGGAGCCTTGCCCAGGCACCTGTGTCTTTCTTAACAACAGCAGGAGTCGGGGCAGGTTTGGGATTCCTTCTGCCTGAGTCACTCTCCAACCTGCCCTGGCAAACAGGGGAGGAAAGGGAAGGGGCATTGGAAGAGGAAGACACAGGAAAATGTGGGATTTGGCCAGAGGGAAGAGCTGAGAGAACTGGGGTTGTTCAACCCAGAGAAGAAAAGGCTCAGGGGGGTTGCCCAGAGAGGTTATGGAGTCTCTACCTGCAGAGTTACTCAAAACCTAACGGGACTCAAGCCTGGGCAGCCTGATCTAATTGAACCTGCTTGGAAAAGGGATTGTTCTAGAAGATTCTGAAAGGCTCCTTGTGACTTCAGCAGTTCTGTGGCTCTAGGATCCTGCAACACTGGGAAGGGCAAGGAGAAGGAAGTCCTCTCCCCAAGAGTGCAGTGTGGGTTTGGGTGGGAGGGCAGAGGCGAGGGCTGAAGGGAAATCTGTTGCAGGGCAGGGCCAGGGAGGAGACCGCAGAGGAGAGTGCTTGGCCCTGTAGCAGCTCCCCCTGTGCCAACGCTGGGAAAGCCTCTGCCATGGAGAACAGGAGCAGGGCTGGTTTCTGGAAGAGCAGAGCTGCTCCCTGAGCTCACCCGCAAAGGGCGGAGCCAGCAGAGATGATGTCACAAGCAGGGAGGTGAGGTCCCAGAGGAAGTCCTTTCTTATTGGTCCCCGCCACCCTAGGAGAGCCCTTGCTGCTGTTGCCCGGGTGAGCGAAGGGCCAGAACTTGTGCTGGAGAGGCCCTGAGCTAAGTTCTTCTTCCAGGGGGTCCGCCCTGGGCAGAGCACGTGGGGTTACACTGCCCAGGCAAGGCTTGGCCAGGCCCTGCCAAGCAGAGCCTGGAGACAGGAGCCACCAGTGAGGGCCAGCAAGGAAAGCAAGGACAGGCGGGCAAGGCAGGCAGAGCACAGGAAGGCACAGCGTGGAGATACCTGCGAGAGCAAGCTGCGAGCAACATGTCTGGACCCGAGGAGGTCTGCACGGTACCCGAGCAGGAGAGGGAGCCCGAAGCAACATGTTCTGGGGACCCCTCCAAAGGCAGCAAAGCAAAGGCCAAAAAGAGCCACTCCTCCCGGTCCTCCAGGGCCGGGCTGCTCTTCCCTGTGAGCCGCATAGACAGGCAGCTGCGCAGAGGCCGCTTTGCTGAGCGCTTTGGAGCCAGGGCCCCGGTCTATCTGGCTGCAGTGCTGCAGTGGGTGACACACAAGACTATGGACGTGGCTGGCAAGATTTCCAAGAAGAGCAAGCAGCAATGCATTTCTCCATTGCACTTGCAGATGGTGGTGCAAAAGACCTCTGTGCTCAAGCAGCTCCTGCGAGTTGACACGCCCAGGTGCAGAGGCAGGGCTGCCCACCAAACCGAGCGTGTGGCCTCACCCTCGAAAAAGAAGACGACCAGGAGCAGGAAGAGGCGCTCCACACAAAGGGCTGCACCTACCCACGGCACTGCTGCTGTCAAATGAGCAAAGAGCAGAAGCTCCTGCGCTCCACTGGCAAGGCAAGGCAAGGGTTGTCACGTTTGCAAGGCTCTTGCCAGTTCCAGCTCTATGGTGTAAGGGTACAATAAAAGTTTTTGCCATGCCATGAGGGACATGTCTGGACAAGGGAATGCAGCTGGACATGGGGACATGTTCTGCAAAAGGAGACTGTAGGATTGCCCCTACAGGCACAGGTTGTAAGGGATGGTGAGAGGGAAGATTTCTGGAAAAGGGTCTTGGAGGTTCCTCTTGCGCGGTCCCAAGAGGGAACATGGGAGAGACAGCACGTGCCCCGGAGTCCAGCCGGGTTTGTCCTTCCTGGGTGAGAAGTGCAGGAAAGCACTTGGGCTCATCACAGCCAGCAGCCCAAGTCCCACAACTACCTGTCCATGCAGAGCCTGGTGACCAGTCTATTCCACCCCTTTTTTCCAATGGCTCTCAGAGAGCCCTCAGGTTCCGAATCCATGCTGAGCACACTCCCCGCCTTTCTTGAAGGGCTTAGAATCATAGAATATTAAGGTTGGAAAAGCCCTCTCGGATCATCAAGTCCAAACATCTATGCAACGCCACCAGGTCTACTAAGCCATGTCTCAAAGTGCCATGTCTACACACTTTTTGAACATCTCCAGGGACGGTGACCCCCACCACCTCCCTGGGGAGCCTGTTCAAATGCGTGACCATTCTTTCCGAGAAGAAATTTTTCCTAATATCCAACGTAAACCTCACCTGGAGCAATTTGAGGCCATTTCCTCTTGTCCTATCACGTGTTGCTTGGGAGAAGAAACCAACACCCACCCCACCACAACCACCTTTCAGGTAGCTGTAGAGAGCAATAAGGTCTCCCCTCAGCCTCCTCTTCTCCAGACTAAGCCACACCAGTTCCCTCAGCTGTTCCTCACAAGACCTGTGCTCCAGACCCTTCACCAGCTTCATTGCCCTTCTCTGGACATGCTCCAGGGCCTCGATGTCTTTCTTGTGGTGAGGGGCCCAAAACTGAATACAGTACTCGAGGTGCGGCCTCACCAGAGCCAACTACAGGGGAACGATCACTTCCCTACTCCTGCTGGCCACACTATTCCTGATACAAGCCAGGATGCTGTTGGCCGCCTTGGCCACCTGGGCACACTGCTGGCTTATGTTCAGCTGGCTGTCAACCAGAACCCCCAGGTCCTTCTCTGCCAGGCAGCTCTCCAGCCACCCTGCCCCAAGCCTGTAGCGCTGCCTGGGGTTGTTGTGACCCAAGTGCAGGACCCGGCACTTGGCCTTGTTAAACCTCAGCCCATCGATCCAGCCTGTCCAGATCCCTCTGCAGAGCCTTCCTACCCTCAAGCAGATCAACACTCCTGCCCAACTTGGTGTCCTCCACAAACTTGCTGAGGGCACACTCGATCCTCTCATTCAGATCATTGATAAAGATATTAAACAAGACCAGCCCTAAGACTGAGCCCTGGGGAACACCACTTGTGACTGGACACCAGCTGCTTTTAACTCTCTTCACCACAACTCTCCGGGCTTGGCCTTCCAACCAGTTTTTCCCCAGCAAAGAGTGCACCTGTCTAAGCCATGATCTGCCAGCTTCTCTAGGAGAATGCTGTGGGAGACCGTGTTGAAGGCTTTACTGAAGTCCAGGTAAATATCATCCACAGCCTTTCCTTCATCCGCTAGCCGGGTCACTACGTCATGTAAGGAGATTGGGTTGGTCAGGCAGGACCTGCCTTTCGTGAACCCATGCTGGCTGGGCCTGATCCCCTGGTGAGTGCACCCAAGATTAATTGTTCCATAACCTTCCTTGGTACTGAGGTCAGGCTGATGATCATCCTTCGGGCCCTTCTTGTAGATGGGTGTCATATTGGCAAGCCTCCAGTCGTCTGGAACCTCCCCTGTTAACCATGACTTGATAAACTATGGAGAGTGGCTTGGCAATCTCCTACGCTAGCTCCCTCACCACTCTTGGGTGGATCCCATCTGTCCCCATAGACTTGTGAGTGTCCAGGTGGTCTAGAGGGTCATGAACTGCTTCCTCCTGGATCATGGGTGGTTTATTCTGCCCTCCGTCCCTGTCTTGCAGCTCAGGGGGCTGGCTGCCCCGGTAGCAGCTGGTCTGACTATTAAAGACTGAGGCAAAGAAGATATTAAGTACCTCAATCTTTTCTTCATCCTTGGTGGCCATGTTCCCCTCCACATCCAATAAAGGATTGAGATTCTCCTTGTCCCTCTTTTTGTTGTTAATGTGTTTGTAAAAATATTTCTTGTTATCCCCTACAACAGTGACCAGACTGAGCTCTAGCTGGGCTTTTGACATTCGACTTTTCCCTCTGCGTGACCTAGTGAGATCCCTGTACTCTTTTTGAGTTGCCTGCCCCTTCTTCCAAGAGTGGTAGACTCTCCTTTTTTCCCTGAGTCCCAGCAGAAGCTCCCNTTTCTTGAGGAATGCCCAGCCTTCCTGCAGCCCTTTGCCCTTCAATACTGTCTCCCAAGGGACTCTCTCAACCACTGTACTGAGCAGGACAAAGTCTCTGGAAGTCCATGGTAGTGTTTTGCTGACCCCCTTCCTTAC
>VWZZ01005672.1:0-11926 GCA_013399095.1 Psophia crepitans
CTGTACTCAGTCCTGATGAGGCCACACCTCATCGAGGCCCTGGAGTGTGCCCAGAGAAGGGCAACGAAGCTGGTGAAGGGTCTGGAGCACAGGTCTTATGAGGAGCGGCTGAGGGAACTGTGCTTGTTTAGTCTGGAGAAGAGGAGGCCGAGGGGAGACCTTATTGCCCTCTACAACTACCTGAAAGGAAGTTGTGGCGAGCTGGGGGTCGGCTTCTTCTCGCAGATAACTAGTGACAGGACAAGGGGAAATGGCTGCAAGTTGTGCCAGGGGAGGTTTAGGTTGAAGATTAGGAGAAAGTTATACTCGGAAATTGGTGGTCGGGCATTGGAACGGGTTGCCCAGGGAGGGGGTGGAGTCACCGTCCCTGGGGGGGTTTAAGGAAAGGTTGGATGTGGTACTTAGGGACATGGTTTGGTGGGTAATAGGTGGGAGGGGGACAGTGGGACTAGATGATCCTTGAGGTCTTTTCCAATCTTAATGATTATATGATTCTATGAATAACCCAAACCCACCAATTTACATGAATTCTTACTTCTGAACTTTCTGTACATAACAGTTTTCATTCACACTTGATTAGAAGAAATGCTTTTTTGCAGAAGGAAATGGAGTTATGATCCTGACACTGAAAAAAAAGACAGCTACTATCGTCCAACCTTTCTCAGACATTATTAAGCCATTAGCAGTTATTGATATCTCATGAGCAGCATGATACATGCAGTCATCTTCTCTTCAACATATACAGGAGCTTAGATTTTAGTTCCAATCAATCATGAAATTATTTAATGAAATTTACGTGTTGAACTCTTGGGTTTTCCCTGAAGTCAAAGTCCACTTCTACCTACTTAACTTTCCACATGATGAGCTTACTTCTCTGAGCACAACCTTCTGTGTAAGAATATGCACACCCTCTATGGGCCAGACTGTGCACCTCTCCTGCTGCCATTTATCCTCCCTTGCAACTTCTCTTATTTGAGTCCACCAGGCAATCTCACTCCTTGCAAGAAGTGTAGGTGGATTCAAATCACAGGAATTGCCACCCAGCATAGCTGTCATGCATGAGGGTCAGCACTCTAATGGGTAAGCTCTTCTGGCACTTTCATTTTTCTGTCATGCCAGAAACAAGATGAAGACAGGTTGGTGTTTTCTGTAAAGCCTGTTTTGCAGAAAATGCGCGTGGCAGAGACCTCTGGGCTACTATATACCAATTTAATTTTCAGTCTTGTCATGTTTTTCTGCATCGCTATGCAGGGAGATCCAGTTTTTCTAAAACCTTGGTCAAAACAGGAACTTTTGTTGACAATTTTTCAGTTTTTGAGGAGGCAGGCTCAAGTGACTAGTACAGCTAATAGGAGTACAATGGTGTGACCCAGTAATCAGTCAGACCGTGAGTCTAAAGTATAAGACCATCAAAACTATGGGTATAGAAGGACTAAGAGCAAAAAAGCAAGCCTTGGGATGGAAAAACCTCAGGGACAGAAAAGGTTGGGAGGATGTGATGTTCAAATACCTGCTTCCACCAATCCTCATTTTAGCCGTTGCATATACGATAGCCCTGCAATCCACGATGAGAGAAGCAAAGTGGAAAATCTCTTCTCTGCATTCATAACTACGGTCTCTGCACAGCAAAGATGCAAGAGCAGAAAGAATCCTCAGCAGGAATATATCCTGTCACAGCACATTTCAACCACCTCTTTAATACTCTTGCATTTATTTCTGATCATGCAGAGAAATTAACACTGTATTCAAATGTCTCTTTAAATGTTTCATTTCTATATGTTGTTTAATTCCAAACCCAAAATGTACTTATTTTCAGAGAAAAAAACAAAACAATCAGTTTAAATGAAGCAGAGTTGGAGTTTCTTTTCACTCCTAGGAAAGGACTATTCTCCCTTCTCCACCCCCACCCACCAATACCTGTGGTGCTGATTAACTGATTCATCATGTTTCTGTCACAACTAGCTATAATAAATATGTTTTTCGTTAACTAAGTAACATGCATGAAGTTTCTGGGCAGATAAGAAGTGGAATCAATTGGAACACCTCTAACTCACTAATATCATTGCAGCCAAATTTCCTGTTTGAGTCACATAGCAAGATCACTACTGAATCCAGACACTGCAGTGCAAAAGGCTATAGCAAAATGAACAACACTACTTTTTTCTTTTTTTCAGACCAAAACATTAGCTAGTTCAAAAATTTTTAACTGTAAAAACCACATTGTTTTTGTGCAATGTCTATTACCATCAACAGGGCCCAGAGATAATACCGGAAATAAAAAACATATATGTCTTCGATACTTAAAGGTAATTTTGTAGAAGTATTTTATTACACGTAGTCACTATTGCCTAACTTTATAGTATTCTCTATTTTGCTACCACAGAGATGAAACCGCAATTAGAAATTATAAATGTACAGCTTTAAGCAAATCAGATGCACTAAAAAACTTTGCTCAGCCAAAAGCTTATCCAAACACCAAATGCAAATCCTGTATTTTCCCCTAAATGCAGAAAAAATTTATTTCATTGCAACGGAAACAAACATTTCTGAATTGCTGTTAAACTACTGAGTTCATGCCAAAGAAGAAACAGCTGGACTAATATATAAAAGAATACCTTCACATTTAAGGCTTTCATTGAGGAAGGAATTTTCCATGTCAACTGAGCAGTGTGTGGGAAAGAACTGTTTTCATTTTACCATGGTTGTGATCAGAAATATTTATTTCTTTGTTGACATTTACAGAGTTTAATATGCAAACATATAAATCCTCCAAAAAAGCAATGGAAACAGTTTTACAATCATATCCTTTCAGAAACAAAATGCATTATTAGTCGTCATAATCACGGGAAAAATATTTCCATCACTTCTTAGTTATCTCTTACTGGGGTTTTTTTGTGATTTTAGTCATCAGCTTGGAATCTGAAATCTCCTACTTATCCATAAATACATAAAAAGCTGGCACCATTGATGAAAGATCTTCTACCTCTGCTTTTTCTTGAAGGGATGAAATAATTTGGGAAGAAATACCTGAGAATAAATTAAAATAATGTGCTTAATAAAATACTATAAGCCAATCCAGATGACGAATAAACACAATAAATGGTTTTCTTGTGTTTCTGAAACCTTTGCAAGTTTGCAATATTTCAATAAGAATTTTTAGAAATTCTTCAGGAAGAGATTAAGAAGTCTGTGTAACTGCAGCAGCTTAAGGGACAGTGATTTTACTCTAGACCTAAAAATTCTATATGTAGAATAATATCACCATATATTATGCTTTATTCAATAGGAAAAAAAATACATTTTCCTTCAAGTCTTTCTAAACCTTTAAGGGATAGTTACGTTTTGTTTGTAGTTCCGCATCTATTAATTCATTTGTCATAGGAACCTTTAGCCAGTTTACAACAAAATTTACTGCGAGGCGAGCAAAAGCAAATGCATGGGAGAGTTCTTGATTATAGTTACTTTTTCACTATGTTGACATAACTGAAAACTACTGAATTAAATTCACACCATTGATAAAGCTCAGTAGCAACATAAATATTATTATCCCAGGTATATCAATATTATTATCCCAAGTATATCATGTCAGTGTCCTTTAATCTTAAGACCTAATTAGAATGAATTCAAATTACTTAAAAAACATGGGCTGTATGTGTAGTCATTTAGAATGAATATAGAAACTCATGTATCACACCTGTACTGAGAACTCTAGTGGGCTAAGACACAGGTACACATCCTGACAGCAGAATAAGGAACTGCAAACTACAGCAAAATTAACTTCAATTATTCTGTTTAGTGAAGAGCACCTGTATTAAACCTGTAGATGACAGTTCACTTTATGAATGGAACAAATGAGCAGTTTGCTAGTTCTGAGCGTTCTTGCTTCCAATTTACTGACATTTTAGTGAGCTGGCTATGCTCCTGTGCATGGTAAGCAACATACATTTATGGCCAGAACTGGGGAAAGAGAAACGAGATAGGGGATTTCCCATTATGCCCTGGAGAGTTGTTAATGTGTCTACATCTATTTCATGTAGCCATGTCTTATTAGCATATTTGAAAGAGGAAATACTGTCCAGTCATTGACTTGTAGCCTGTATCAAAGTTTCAGGATTTATTAATATCTGTGACGAAAGAGCAATCAAGACAAAAGATTTTCTGCTCAATAAATGTGAAAAAAAAAAGAAAGATAAATCTGAAGATTTAGAGAAATCTATAGTTGGAAGAAGCAATCCTGAAAGTACTATAGGCAATTAGAGGACAGCAAAACACAGTCAATTCTGTCAAATAATTGTAACTTGCCCATCTTGGAACAAAGAAGTAATGAGTTTGAGTTGAACTTTGAGTAGATTGTATGCTCCTTAAGAGATAATACTTTCAGAATGACAAATTAGGATTCACCTCACTTAATGAGATGATAACGGCTGAGCTTGCAACTGAGCTGTATAGGGATCCCTATGTGGTCAATAGAGAGAAACAGGCTCGTGTGCCTCATCTTACCTGTTTTAGATAAACGATAAGACAAATTTCTCCAAGACATGCCTGTTTCTTCACTGACTATGAACAGGCAGTCTATGCAGGCTGTTGTGAGTATCCACACTTGGTTGGAAGAATTGCAGCCACAGTAACAAGTGGGATGGAGTTGAGAGACAAACAGAAAAAAATCAGAAAAAAAAGAAAAATAGAGAGAGTAACTAAGCCTCATCATCACAGACAATTGCAAACACCCTCTAGGGGCATATCTTTGGAGACTGAAGATTTCACCCACGTCCAAGTATGATACCCAGCCTTTTTTCACTCTTCGCTTCTGACATAAAAAACAATGAGAGAATCCTGTTCATCTTGATGAGCTTAGGAGTTAGAGTCCTAAAGTCTGAATGAGACATGGGGTTACTCTTTCCTTTCATAAAGCAGTAATGAAAGATTGAGGATGGATTAAAAAAAAGTGTAAGTTGTAGGAGGAAACAAATACAAGTAGTAAGGCCAACACATTTTTTATGGTTTATGTAGGAGTCTTCAAAGAAGAAGCTAGAAAGGGAAGTTCAAATTAAAATTCAGGAAATAACTGTTAGGCAACATTGCCTGATAAAATAAATTAGCTATCCTTCCATCTGTCTCTTACATCACATTTTATCTTTGACTATACTCACTGGGATCTTAAGGTCTCTAAGACAAATACAGTTTGAGTGTCTTTGCAGAACACTTACCCTACATATCCAATTTGAAAGCAATCTTGTTTTTGCTGCCAATTTTTATTAATAATTTTTGGCAACTTCCACATTCTGTTCTATTTTGCCTCTCTGATCAGGTTCATAACCTGCTATGTGGAAGGCACATACCTGAGGGAGAAGTGGTAGCCCTGTTCTTTATGATTTGAAGGCTGGGAAAAGATGAGACAGAGTAAACTTAGGTTTAGAAGCAGCAGCTCAGTGAGCATAGAGGGCAGAACCAGTCTGAAAGTTCATTTTTACTAATATTTACTAATTGTAACCAAATAAAGTAAATTCTAACAGCAGGCACACAATACATTGACAACTGCTTTTATAATCTGTAAAAACAATTAATTTTTTTTCTTCTAATCATAGTATTTAAGATTTTTACTAACAGAAAAAACATTCATATTTTTAATTAAGCTGTTTACTGTAAAATGGCATGCATGACACCTTTCATAAATTAAGTATTATTTAAGGTATTAATCCATTTAATATTCCTAACATCGTCTCACTGATGTATGGAAAGAAATACTAAGAGCTTGCAGTTTAACTTCCCTTGTCAGTCACGCCAAGGTCAGGGATCTGTGAAAAGAAACAGATGAGGGGGGTAGGGGGGAGAAAAACATTTAGAACTTTAATTCCAAGGAGTAATTGGAACAATGCTCTTGTCTTTGAGAAATTCTTATAGTTATTTTGCTTTAAACAAAACCACCAATTTTCACTTTTTATTATGAAATCTGTGTACATAGGGTACAATTTAATGGAAAAGATGGATTAATTCAGTGCTGGCAGACTCTCTTAATTTCGTTTCTTGAAGTTCTTCAGAACAGAAATGGTGGCTTTTTCATTATGGTAATGACATACAGATTTTTTTTGATGGTTAGACTTGATGATCTTGGAGGTCCTTTCCAACCTTAGGGATTCTATGATTCTATGATTACATGTAGTTACGTAAATTCCTACTTTGACACAAGGGAGGGCTATCGCGTTGTAATTGGACATCAATTTATAACAAAAATTAATGTAATTTTATTTTTCTATCTCTATCAAGATGTACAGTCTTCTGTTTATGTTCTCTTTTGTTATGAAAGAGACCACAAAACACAACTAAAAATCCTTCTCTCAATGCCCTTACCTTTCCAATCATTAAAGAAAACAAAGCAAAATAATTTCCAGAAGGCTGTAATAAGCCAAAGAGTGCTATATAAAAGGAAACTTTATGCATGATGTAATGGGTAAGTGAGAGTTTCATGTACCCAGCACCAGGCTAAAATCTAAGCTGTCTTTCCCAGATACTCTGCTTCTAAGATAACATGATAGTTACTGTGTGGTTCGTCATGATTTCAGATCTGAAGTACTGCTAAGCAAGCTAAATAACACTGAGCATGAAAATCACTGTGCCATTTAATGCCAATAGTCTCACACTCTCAAAGAAAATGGCTGCTACAGTATCTAGAAAACCAGAGGAGGATTGAAGTAAGAAATGAATAAATATTTAGCAAAAAACCCTCCTGCATTTCCCTCTAACTATTTGTACATAACTTTTATTATTTAATACTGGAAATTGTATTCTTTCATAGTCTTCTCAGTTTCTTGAAAGTGTAGAACAGTGAGTAGAGATACCAGCAATAAAATGTAGAAATTATTGCATAACTACATATCTTAAATGCACCTACAAAAATAATATTAATTTGTCCCTACTGTGCATTATGAAAATTGCAGCCTCCTCCCACAAATCACAGAGCAGTTCTTAAACATTTTATGCTCATATTCATACTTATGTGGCTCTCCACTTAAACTTTAGAATTCTGATCTACTTGCTTCCCTTTAATTTTTGTATTTGCGTTTCTTTTTAATCTTACAGAAAACAAATATGGAGTAATTTTGTCTTAGACATGCTCAATTTTAAGACAGCTTATACTGTACTGCTGGAAGTGAAGGGCAAGTAAAGAAGTTAAGAGGAAAAGAAAATACCCAAATTGTTTTGTAGATATTAGAGAATTCAGTTTATTGTTTAGTTAACAATAAAGTCCCTTTTAAACAGAGTATGGCAATTCAAAAAATACTACCAAATGCATGAAAACACACAAGTGCAAAAAAAATAAGCAGTAAAATGGGTAAAACAGAATGGCTGGTTTTAAATCAGTTTAATAACATTGTACACATACAAAAACTTGGTGGAAGAAAAATAGTGAGTGGAATGCTGTAGTTCAGTACACAAAGCATAGGAAAAACTATTGTTCACTAACAGGGAGTAGAGTTAAATGCTAAAATAACTGAACCAAATCATATAAACAAGTTCGCTGCATTAATAAAGAAAACAGAATCTGTCTGGATTGGAATTCCCCACCTAGGTAGGAAAGCACAGAATTTTTAAGACTATAATACTGTCAGTGGGATTAGGATGATGACAGTGACTGTGAGGTAATGTGGGAGATAGGAAACCTGAGAGCAAGAAGAAAATGATAATGCAAAACAGGTAAATTCCACGTGGATGAGGCATAAACTTTTAATAGTATAATGGATTATTTCAGTGAATCCAGTCAGGAAACCCACAAGAGGAGAAATAACTATTGCATTAGTCCTCCATGTAGTACAGGATATAATTCAAAATTATATTATTAAGGAACTAATCTGTTACTGTGTCCAACATGTTCTTCATTTCATGGTGAAAAAAAAAGAAAAAAATAACCCAAAATAAAAATCCACTGATCTAGGGTTTAATTTAAAAAAAAAAGGAAATTATTTTCAAATGAGTGGGCTTGTTAAAATGAAATAAAAAGGGAAATGTTATATCTTATCTGCTCTAAGTGCCATGAAGTCTTTTCAGTGGCACAAGACGGCTTCAGAAAAAAAAACAGAAGGAGCTTTCCTTACAGGGGATATACTGAAAAATCTGTGTCAAATATATGTGACAGTAGAAGATATGGAACAGAATAACAGTAGAAGACTTGGAACAAGATAACAAAATGAACTACTGCAAATTGCCAAAACTAAATGAAAAGTACTCACTAGTTTTGAAGGGACACACCTCCAAAGTAAATAAATAATTAGTGTAGATGTGCTACTGAATTTCAGTGTTTTCCAAAGGAGGTTGCTAGTGTAGGTGCCTGGGTTCCCTTCCTTCTGCCCTGAACATAACTACCTGAAAGAAAGTTGTGGTGAGCTGGGGGTTGGCCTCTTCTCGCAGATAACTAGTGACAGGACAAGGGGGAACGGCTGCAAGTTGCGCCAGGGGACGGTTAGGTTGGAGATGAGGAGAAATTTCTTCTCAGAAAGGGTGGTTGGGCATTGGAACGGGTTACCCAGGGAGGTGGTGGAGTCACCGTCCCTGCGGGTGTTTAAGGAAAGGTTGGATGTGGTACTTAGGGACATGGTTTAGTGGGTAATGGGGTGGTGGGGGGACGGTTGGACTGGATGATCCTTGAGGTCTCTTCCAACCTTCATGATTCTGTGATTCTAAGTACTAGATCTGTTTCCCAGTAATTTTCAGTGTGACAATGCTGCAAATGAATTCAGTTCACTGTGGGAAAAGCTGAAGAATAGAACAGTCACAGCAACAAAAGTGAACAGTAAATACCAACAAAACAGACATAAATAATTATTCTTGTAGTATCTTAGAAAAAACACACAGATTCAATAGCATCCTGAGATTTAGTCATCCCATTCTCTCAAAGCTGTTGCTTGTGCTGAATGAATATTATGCATCTTACTTACTAAAGGCAATTTAATCGCATTGTATCTCCTTTTTGCATGAATACCAAGATTTGAAGTCTATCATTCATCATTAAATTCCTGAGAAGGAGCTTAGACAGTTTCACAAGTAACATAGGTAGCCCACAGGATGGAACACAAGGAAGTGATGGGAGATAAGGACGATAAATAAGAATGAAGGAAAGTAGAAATAAGATATATGTCACGTGGGAAATAAAAGAACTGTCCCAGAGATCATGCATGTTGTTACTGCATGCTTGAGAAAAGATCAAAAAAATGGAGTGTCATCTTTGGTCACTTAAACTTCAAAACTGCACAACCGACAATATTCTAGGTCACAAAAATGAAAGTTCAAAATACAAATATTTTTTAATTAAACAAAAGAATGGGAAAAACATGATAAATAAACTTGGACAATGAATACAGAATTATTCTTTCAAGAAGCCAATAAGAAGTCACAATAACAAACACTAAATGTTTAACAAAAGATTACTTTGTTAAATATACCTGTTTTTTGTATCTGAGGAAGCAGTATATTTTCCATTGAAGTACCTTCCAAAAACAGACTCTTTTTATAAGTTATTTTTTAAAACCCAACAGAATAGTTTGGCTGCACTGACTCAAAAGTGACTTACGCTGACTTAAAACAGTTGAAACAGTCCAGACCGATAAATTTAAACTATCTTCTAATAACACTCCAAGAGAGAAAAAAGCAATGCAAGTCAATACACCAAAGGGGCAAAACTTGAACACAGCTGCTAATTCTGCACTCAGTGATGATGGTATACTCATTCATCCCTTAGTAGCGGAGGTTTTAATTACGTCCTCTCAAGAGTTATAGAGTTATTCAGAAGCAGGACCACAAACCAGAAATCCTTCCAATTTATTTTCTTCAGTTCAAATGAAATTAACTGTGATTTTAAATAATGTTGATTACGAATTGGTTATATATTATTAGACTCCATAGGAACTGCAAATTATCACTAAAGAATCCAATTATAAATGGTAAACAAATCAGGATCATTTGTAATTGCTTCATGCTTAAAGAAAAAAAATCACCAAAGCCCAATGAAGAGATTTCATGGGGACAGAGGCATCATCAAGCTGTTCAAGGAGCTAGTCAATTGGACCCCTGGGAAACTGACCTTAGGGACAAGGGAGCAGAACAGAGCTGGCAGATCTTTAAGGGCACTTTCCATAGAGTGCAACAGCTCTCGATGCCTGGGTGTAAGAAATCGTGGATGAGTAGGTCATAGGTACATCAGCCAGAAAAGGAAGGTCACGAAACTGTACCCTACCTGGTGGACACAACTGGCGAACCGGTAACAACGGACAAGGAGAAGGCTCTGATACTCAACAACATTATCCTGTCTTCACTGGCAACATCTCTTGCCATGTCTGGAGTGGATGGACTGCAGGGCAGGGAGTAGATGAGCACAGTCCCTCCCACTGTAGGAGAAGATCGGGTTTGTGACCACCTGAGGAACCTGAACATATATAAGTCTATGGAACCTGATGAGATGCATCCCAGAATCCTGAGGGAACTGGCTGATGTAGTTGCCAAGCCACTCTTCATGACATTTGAAAAATCATAGCAGTCAAGTGAAGTCCTCAGTGACTGGAAGAAGGGAAACACTGCACCTGGAAACTACTGACCTGTCAATAGTAATTAGTTTTCTTCTTTTGGGTTCAGCTAAAGCTTGCAGATAACTATATTTTCAGATTTAAGTGATGAATAAGTTGAAAATTCCTGGAAAAAGTTCAAGGCGAACATTAACCTGCAATTAATGAATGTGCCCCACCAAACAGTCTGGAACCTAAAAAAAAGAAGAATCAGTACCACAGGCTAAGAAATTCAACATTGCTTAAGAAGGCAGCTGCAGTCCAGGAAATCCACAATCCTGAACATTCAAGAACAGACCAGCCACCTGACTAAAAGGACCACTGGATGAAAGAATCTGTTTGCCTAACTGTGATTCTCGCTGCCCAGACACCACACTGCTCTGTTAAATATTGCGTCTGTTTTGACAGATAGGGAGTTTGTAACCTAGCCTTTTGAAAGTTGAAAGACACATACTAAAAGGAAAAAGAAGGAGGAGGGGAGTATCAAAGAATAACATATTCTATCTTTATATCTCAAGCAGAAAGGGCCATACTGGGAGAACTAAATGACTAAATGAGCGAACAGCAAGAACCTCTAGTCCCGCTTCCACAGTCTCCTGTGTATGAGATATGCAAGTTGTCTGTGTTTTGTATCTCTGCTCTACAACCAAAAGAACGTGGACAGACTTAATTTCCACTTTGAAAATCATAGAATTACAGAATCTTTAAGGTTGGAAAAGACCTTTGGATCATTGAGTCCAACCATTAACCCAAGACCACCATGTCTGCTAAACCATGTCCCGAAATGCCATGTCTACACGCTTTTTGAACACCTCCAGGGACGGGAGCTCCACCGCTTCCCTGGGAAGTCTGTTGTAATGTCTGACCACTCTTTTGGTGAAGCTTTTTTTCCAAATACACAATCTAAACCTTCCCTAGAGCAATCTGAGGCCATTTCCTCTTGTCCTATCACTTGTATCTCTTGGGAGAAGAGACCAACACCCATGTAACTACAACCTCCTTTCAGGTAGTTGCAGAGTGATAAGGTCTCCCCTCAGCCTCCTCTTCTCCAGACTAAACAAGCACAGTTCCCTCAGCCGCTCCTCATAAGACTTGTGCTCCAGACCCCTCACCACCTTTGTTACCCTTCTCTGGACATGCTCCAGCACCTCAATGTCCTTCTTGTAGTGCGGGGCCCAAAACTGAATATAGTACTCGAGGTGTGGCCTCACCAGAGCTGAGTACAGGGGGACGATCATCTCCCTGCTCCTGCTGGCCACACTATTCCTAATATAAGCCAGGATGCTGTTGGCCTTCTTGGCCACCTGGGCACACTGCCGGCTCATGTTCTGCTGGCTGTCAACCAGCACCCCCAGGGCCTTTTCCTCCAGGCAGCT
>VWZZ01005672.1:12121-22138 GCA_013399095.1 Psophia crepitans
CACCAGCTTCTCTAGGAGAATGCTGTGGGAGACCATGTCGAAGGATTTACTGAAGTCCAGGGAGACAACATTCACAGCCTTTCCTTCATCCACTAGGCAGGTCACTAGGTCACGGAAGGAAATCAGGTTGGTCAGGCAGGACCAATGTTTCATGAACCCATGCTGGCTGGGCCTGATCCTCTGGCTGTCTAGTGCATGCTTGGTGAGCGCACTCAAGATGAACTATTCCATAATCTTCCCTGGCACCGAGGTCAGGCTAACAGGCCTGTAGTTTTCCAGATTCTCCTTCAGGCCCTTCTTGTAGACGGGCGTCACATCGGCAAGCCTCCAGTCATCTGGGACCTCCTCTGTTAACCATGATTGTTGATAAATGATGGCAAGCTCCTTCACCAGCTCCCTCAGTGCTCTCATGTGGATCTTTCCTGGCTCCATAGACTTGTGAGTGTCCAGATGGTGTAGTAGATCATGAACTTCCTCTTGGATCATGGGGGGTTTATTCTGACCACTGTCCCTGCCTTCCAGCTCAGAGGGTGGAATGCCCTGTGGGCACCTGGTCTGACTATTAAAAACTGAGGCAAAGAAGGCATTAAGTAGCTCAGCCTTTTCTTCATCCTTGGTGGCCAGGTTCCCTTCTGCATCCAATAAAGGATGGAGATTCTCCTTGGCCCTCTTTTTACTGTCAATGTATTTATAAAAAACACTTTTTGTTATCCCTTACAACAGTGGCCAGACTGAGTTCTAATCACATGAACAAATACAATTCCCTTGATAACTACAAACCTAGTGGATGCTGAAGAAAAATAACAACCAACAAACTACTTGTACGTATACTGAAGATACAATCAACCGCAGCTACTAAGGAAAAAAACCTACTAAGAAACCCCTCTTCTCAACAGCCCACACTGCTCAAAAGCTTAAGCAAAAACACGGCATAAGAATTAGAATGGAAGAGAATGTTATCGGTGTTCATATGGTCTAAAGAAATAAAAGACATATCTATACTAGTAATACTGATTTCAGTTCTAAGACTCACATATGAAAAAGAATCTCAGAATCCCAGAATGGTAGGGGTTGGAAGGGACCTCTGGAGACCATCTAGTCCAAGCCCCCACCTAGAGCAGGATCACCCAGAGCAGGCTGCACAGGAATACATCCAGGTGAGTTTTCAGTGTCTCCAGAGAAGGAGACTCCACACCCTCTCTGGGCAGCCTGTCCCAGTGCTTGGTCACCCTCAGTGTAAAAAATTTTTCCTCATGTTGATATGGAACTTCCTGTGTTACAGTTTGTGCCTGTTGCCCCTTGTCCTGTCACTGGGCACCACTGAAAAGAGTCCATCCCCTTCCTCTAGGCATCCACACTTCAGGTATTTATAAGCATTGATGAGATCCCCTCTCAGTCTTCTCTTCTCCAGGCTGAACAGCCCCAGCTCCCTCAGCCTTTCCTCATATGAGAGATGCTCCAGGTCCCCTCATCATCTCTGTATCCCTTCGCTGGATTCTCCCCAGTAGTTCCCTGTCTGTCTTGAACTGGGGAGCTCAGGACTGAACACAGTATTCTATATGTGGCCTCACCAGGGCAGAGTAGAGGGGGAGGATAACCTTCCTCAACCTTCTGGCCACACTCTTTTTGATGCACCCCAGGATACCATTGGCCTTCTTGAGCACGAGGGCACACTGCTGGCTCATGGAGAGCTTGTCCTTGACCAGGACTCCCAGGTCCTTCTCTGCAGGGCTGCTTCCCAGCAGGTCAGCCCCTAACCTGCACTGGTGCCTGAGGCTACTACTCCCTAGGTGCAGGACCCTACACTTGTCCTTGTTGAATTTCATTTGGTTCTTCTCCACGCAAATCTCCAGTCTGTCAAGATCTCACTGAATGGCAGCGCAGCCTTCTGGTGTGTCGGCCACTCCTCCCATATCATCAGCACTGATGAATATGATGAATACGCTTTATAAGGCCCAAACACTGACTTCTGGAGCACACCACTAGCTACAGGCCTCCAACTAGACTCTGCGTCGTTTATCACAACCCGCTGGGCTTTGCCATTCATCCAGTTCTCAACCTGGCTCACTGCCCACTCATTCAACCCGCACTTCCTAAGTTTGTTTATAAGGTTGTTATGAGAGATGGTGTCAAAAGCCTTGCTGAAGTTGAGGTAGACAAGACCCACTGCTCTCCCTTCATCCACCCAGCTGGCCATGCCATCACAGAAGGCTATCAGACTGGTCAGGCATGATTGCCCCTTAGTGAATCTATGTTGACCACTCCCGATAACCTTCTTCTCCTCCATGTGCTTATTGATGACCTCCAGAACAACCTGTTCCAAAGGAAACAGGAAGAATACAAAAAGAAGCAGAAGTTCAGACACAAACTGTAAATATGTTAAAAATATAACAGGAGGTATAGAAAAAACTACCATACAAAAGGGACAAAAAATGCTGGACTCTGTAATTTAGGAAGGAGATGATGATGTGGGCTAATAAAACAACAAATAATACAATGAAAATAAATCGGGCTGCTACTACTCTGAAACTGAAAAATGTTAAATACAAAATTGACAAAAAGAAATCATTAAAACTCCCTTTTTCTCAAGGGAAAACTTCTTGTTCTTGTCTTGTTTACCATCAGGAGCTCTTCAGATAATACACAGGTCTCATCCTGTTACCTAATAAGCTGTGTATCGGAAAAGGTAATTAGCAGCAATCAATGTCCCAAAAGTCTCTTCCTTCTCTTTACAATATAAGCAAGGTTCTCACCACACTCATAACAGACACAATCATATCTTCTCCCTGGAACTGTATCCTGAATTTTACCCAATGTCTACATTCTTGTTCAGGCAGTACCCATCAAATACTGACTATTCAGAAGACAGTCAGCTACTTGTGTTATTGTCAGTTTCTGGGTCTCTGTCTTTCCTCTTCCTTTTATCACTCTTACTTACTGTTCTCCTTTACTCAGCAGTACTAAGTAACTTTTACCTTTTCTTCATTTTTTCCATCAAACTCAACAGAGCAGAGTCTTTGCATATAAATCAAGCCTCACAAGCAGTAACTGGGAGAACCTAATATGAAATTTTCTTTATTAAGCTGATTGTTTTGTAAATGCAACAGATTCTTGCCTTTTTCTCTGAAGGACAGGTTATCAACTCCAACCATAGGCTGAATATCAGAAAAGTGAACAACAGCTTTCATCCAGTACAGCAATTTCTGTGTTCTTGTGTATGAAAGGATTTAATATCATCTAAGGAAGCACAATGGGTTTGTGTTAGCAGCATGTGCCTCAGTATAAATCCTAAGCAACAAGCACTGAAATAATAACCTTCTTGGATGCGGGCCTGTTAATATCCTTAAAAAATAGAAGTGCTGATCAAAATGATCCACGGTGCGTTTTTCCCAGCTAACCCAAAGGCCTACTACAAGATGAACATTATTACTTCCAAAAGAATGTTGTAACTCTCAATGGAAGCATCAGCAATATTTACTCAGCTTTTATCAAGATTGCAGACTTTAAATGGAGACACCAAAGAATGTTAGCAAATCAGCTGAACCTGTTTTCTCAATTTTTCTATTAATATTTTTTTATATTTGGTTTTACCAAAATCTACAACGCTAAACAGAAACGCTGGCACTTTAAATAAAAGTAGTAATGCAAAATAGGCATGTTGTGCATTGTTTCAATAAATACTCTTGCACAGTGCTCAACACCTTCCCTATTTACAGACAGAAGACAGCTGTGAAAGCCACTCTTCCCTGGTCTCCAGTGCAGAGCTACACCTTTACAGTTCTGTACCTCTGCAGCTGCCTCCTTGCTCTCTGAGCTAAGGTGTGAACAGGCACAGGAGAGTGCGTTCAGCTACTGCTCACTACTTGAAAGCCATTTGCTGTCTCCTGGAAGAGGCAGTGAACCACAGGGGAGCATTTTTAAGCACAGTCCAACTTGTAGGCTGCTTGTTGGATCACAGTAAGCCTCAGTAAAATGAGTTTAAGCTGGGTTCTAAATTGAAAATCCATTTGCAAACTATTCACACTTATGCACAAAACATACAGTGAATTGATTTTTAAAAATATCTGTAAATCTTAAAGCCTAATGCTGGCTATTTAGCTATTTGTTTTATTATTTTTGTATAGAATAGACATAATATAAATACTGAAGGAGCAAACAAAAATAAAAAAAAATGCAGTCAAGTATGCAGAGGAATAAAGGATTATCTATTGCTACCTATTATTGCAGTGATACAAAGGTACATACTACACATGTCATCAGTTGTTTTGTACACAGCTACTTTGGCTGACAGTCTTTGACTTAAAACTGATAGGTGACAGCATATTGCTCTATGTTGTTTGTTTAAAGAATCTACAGATCTGTTGATTAATATACTCACCAAAAAAATCTGGATTTCATAAACTTGAAAATGTGTGCTCAGGTTTGAATATTTCACTCATCAAAATTTGTTCAGAAAGTGATTTATGACTGCTAAGTTACCCTCATGCGAAACTTTTCAACATGTAAATCAGATCAGAGATCTGAAGATAAGTTAGGAAAAATAAAGCATCTGAGATATACATTTGTATGTATGTTTTATGAACCAAATTGAAAATATTAAAAGTATTACCATACAGTGCAAAAATAATACAAAACAGTGTATTCCTATAAACACATAATTTCACAATAAAAATGAAACGAATGCACCGTAATTCACATGCAAAATATCTGAGAAGAACATATGAATAAATTAATTTGACTTGCTTATATTACATATTTATTTTAGTTAAAACTACAGTTCTGTGTCCAGCCCTTTGGCAATAGTAGTCTAAACACTGGAGGTCTTCCACAGCACTTTGGTTTTCCTGGAGTTTTAATGTCGATGTTAAATATATGCCAAATGTGAACACTTTGAATTGATAAAACTGTTCTTCTATTTTGCAGCACTGTAAAACATTGTAAATAGCTACATAAAATGAAAGATGAAGAAGAATTAGGCATGAGTACTGTAGGTCTAGTTCTGATTTCTTCCCTACCAATATTACAGAATTAATCTCATTTCATACTAATATGTTTTCAAAGACGACTGAACTCATGTTTGAATCTGATCAAATAAATTAAATCTCTTTGGCACACGGCACTTAGAATAGATAGACCAAAATTACACCAATAACATAAAATGGAATGAGAAAATCATATTTGCCAGCATTTCACATGGAAGGAAAGGTACCTGTTACGTAAGCTGGAACACCTTGGACACATGGTTTTAGCGCGTGCACAGATGGCCTGCTGTACATCTACAGCATCAGAAGTATCTTGGACTTGTTATGCACACATAGATCAGTTGCTCAGCACGTGCACAGGAGGTGTGACATGTCCTGGACGTGTCTAACTCACTCCGTAAGCAGAGAAAGCCTGATCTGCCTACTTGTCCGCAAATAACACAACTGGGGATCCTGCTGCTGCACTGCCTATTGTTCAGGATTGCAGGTTATCCCAGGCAGTGGCAGGGTAGTAGATAACTTGCAGTCATCTACTGGCACGCTATTAAGGCAGTTACTTGTCTTAAAGAAAGTACGTTGGTTTCTACTTGTTGTGCCTTAAATTATTGATATCTGGTCAAGGTAATCCATATTAGTGAGCACTAGATTAAAAATTAAATTTAATTTACACCAAACTCCTTACAGAAGACAGACTATTTAACAAAAGCATAGATTTTAGTGAATGAAAAAGAGAAAAGAAAGCAGTAAACATGCTCTCCTCTCTAACTTTTCTACTGCACATTTTATGTAGTGAAGAAGACTTGACATCATATTCAGCTCACAGAAGTGGCCAAGCCTTCCCTGTCCTCTTTGCTTCATTCCTTCCCCTGATGTTCTCATAGAAAATCTTATCAGGAGAGTGTCACCTCTCAGAAATGAAGCAATGAAATCAGTGAATTTCCAGTTTTCTAGAATGGCCTTAAACATGCTGCAAAATTTCTAAATTTCTCTCTTTAATAGCTAATATCTTACAGACAGAATTTTTCTGTAACATAGCTGAAATGGTAAAAACAGCAATTCTGGAAAAAAATCTGATATTTGAAATAATCAGATACAAAAAAAAGAAAGAAATGCAGAAACATTGAAAAAAAGGAGTGGGATAAAAGAAAAAATAATCAAAATCTGACAAAATCCATTGGCTTCGGCAAGTTTAGAAAAACCTATGTAGGAGAAAAAACACCAAGAAAGAAAATAAATCACAAGATAATGCTAGCAGCAAAATCACTATGCTAATCAGATGCCTCTCAGTTCACAGGTTGCTTCAGTTCCTCCCTTCTCTGTACAAGACACAGGACAGTATCACTACTGAAAAAGGTTCATCTGGCATCATGTGCAGATAAACTAACATTGGGTTTGGTTTGGTTTTTTTTTAAGGGCATGTAAAACAACATGAGATACTGAAACAAGAAAAAAATAAAATGGTTAATACAAATAAATCCAGATTATCAATTAGATCATAGGGTTAATTAAGAAAGACATTTAATGACCTTTGATGTTACGTGACAATGTAAAAAACCACAATAAACTCCGGAGATTCTGCCAAAGCATGTAAAATTTAGTTGCCTGTTCACTTATTCTGATTTATTATGAAGCTGCAACCAAAGTGTAACATTCTATTTTGCTTTAGAAACTAAAGGAAATAATATTTTAAAGTTGAAGCAGAAAACAATTCACTTCTGACTGCAATGTAAAATACTTTTGCAACCTCCTTCACCACTCAGCAAAAAACTATGGGACATTTTTCTCTTGCACTTCTTTTTCTCAGCTCCATTTGGATTTTGATTCTTTTAGGTACAAAAACCTGGGATAAAAATAACACGTGTATGTTGGAGTGTGAGTTTACTCTGGTGACACGTGCATTAGTTCTTCATACTAAAGAAGAGCGCTGTGCTTGAAACTGTTGACAACTGTTCTGTATCTCAGTGTTCTACAAACTTTGTTTCTTATCACTGGGAAACTAACACATTGTTATAGTAACACACTTGCGTGTGAGTTTTAGCCTGATTAAACAAAAATCAAAAAGACTTCCAGAGTTCACCATACTTCAATTACCTCTTCACTTCATAGCTTATAGAAAAACCTGTCATATTGCTTTCTTCTCTATTGTTTAATTCTATTTTATATAAACGTTTTACTTACACAAATGGAGGCTTTTAATCCATCTAACTGGGAAATGCATTCACTTGTTTGAATAATCCAGGTCTGACATTTAAATCGGTTATATTGCATGTATGTTTTTGCCTGTGCATATCTCCCTCTCTCCTGGGGTACACCTGCACAGTGAATAACAGGCAGATCTTGTTTCTTCCTGATAAGGTCATCGAGGCTTAGCTATAATATAGCTTTGCTTAATCCTCATTGGTTTTGCCTACTGAGCACAAAGCTGTTTCCTTGACAACACAGTTGCAGTTGCCACAGCATCCAGAGCCCCATGTGATGTCCAGCTTTAGGATATGGTCCGGCTGAAAATATACAATTCAATGCTATTTTCCACAAGTCATTTTAGGCTAAAAATAAAATCAGTGTAAAATCTTCCTTACATTCAATTTCTTCTGTTAATATTAAGCCCTTTGCTTTTATGTACTTACAAAACCATTTCGTATATGGGATGGACATTTCTGAAACTCAGGAGTCATGACGATTCTTGTCTTGGTGAGCACAAAGTCTAAGGATATTGTTTGTTCAAAGCATGTAATTTGCATGTGATATGCAACTAAGACTTAATCATCAGCTTCTGATATAAGATTCACAGAATCAGCGTGGTTTGGGTTGGAAGAGACGTCCAAGATCATCTATTTTAACCCCCCTACCATGGGCAGGGACAGCCTCGACTAGACCAGGTTGCCCAAAGCCCCAGCCAACCTGGCCTTCAACACTTCCAGGGAGGAGGCGGCCACAGCTTCTCTGGGCAACCTGTTCCAGGGCCTCACCACCCTCACAGGGAAGAATTTCTTTCTAATGTCCAACCTAAATCCCCCTTCTTTTAGTTTAAACCCATTACCCCTTGTCCTGTCACTACACTCCGTGATAAACAGCCCCTCTCTGTCTTTCCTGTATATCTCTTTAGGTATTGGAAGGCCGTGATTAGGTCTCCCTAGAGCCTTCTCTTCTCCAGGCTGAACAAGCCCAACTCTCTCAACATCACAGGAGAGGTGCTCCAGCCCTCTGATCAACTCTGTTGCCTCCTCTGGACTCACTGCAACAGGTCATTGCCTTTCTTGTACTGTGAAGCCCAGAGCTGGACGCAGTACTCCAGGAAGGGTCTCACGAGAGCAGAGTAAAGGGGTAGAATCACCTCCCTTGACCTGTTCGCCATGCTGTTTCTGATACAGCCCAGGACACGGTTGGCTTTCTGGGCTGCCAGAGCACACTGCCGGGTCATGTTGAGCTTTTCATTAACTAGCACCCCCAAGTCCTTCTCCTCAGGGCTGCTCTCCATCCATTCTCTGTCACCCTGTAGTTGTGCTGGGGATTGCCCTGACCAATGTGCAGGACCTTGCACTTGGCCTTGTTGAACTTCATGTGGTTCACATAAGCCTACCTCTCTAGCCTGTCAAGGTCCCTCTGGATGGCATCCCTTCCTTCCTGCATGTCAACCGCACCACATAGCTTGGCGTCATCAGCAAACTTGCTGAGGGTGCACTTGATCCCACTGTCCATGTTGCCGACAAAGATGTTAAACAGTGCCAGTCCCAGTACCCCTGAGAAACACCACTTGTTACTGATGTCCACCTGGACATCGAGCCATTGACCACAGCTCTTTGAGTGCAGCCATCCATCTGCCAAGTTGATGTTTCTCCAATTTAGAGACAAGGATGTCATGCGGGACAGTGTCAAATGCTTTGCACAAGTTCAGGTAGATAACATCATTTGCTCTTTCCTTATCCACCGATGCTGTAACTCCATCAAAGAAGGCCACCAAATCTGTCAGGAATGATTAGCCCTTAGTGAAGCCATGTTGGCTGTCACCAATCATCTCCTTATTTTCCAGAGTTAGGAAATATATATATATGAAAATGCAGTAATAATCTGCTAAGTGGAAATATGACTAATGACATCACAAAAGAGAAGATGATTTTACTTTTTGTTTTAGTGTTTGAAATGTTTTTGAAAAAAGTGACTGGCATATGTTACACCCAGTGAACTAGTTTTGAAGTTGAGAATCATGCAAGAATATGCAAAGCCTATCCTACTTTTTAAGCCTCACCTCACATGTAAACCAAGATAGTCAACTGTCTATCCTGTTGATGCTAATAAAAGATTTGTCATGTAACAGTATCACTATATTGACTAGTTATTAAAACCACATACAGGCTTTCTCTGCTAATGCACTAGGAAAAGTGACCCACAGAAGTTCCTTTCTGCTGTTTTATCATCACTGAATTAGACAGAGGATATCTGATTTACAAATGCTCACTGTGCGTTTATCAGCTACATGACAGAGTAACCTTGCCAAACTTGTGGTTTTGCTTAATGAATTCCATATATACCTGGAGGTATTACACATGATAGTAATTCATCTGGATTTAAGCATTTCCTGGAAATTTCGGGGATAAGTTGAAACTGCTAGGTGTAACTGCTGAAACCCATCTTCTTTATCGCATGAGAAGTGTATACTGGGCAACCTACAAAGATTTCAGAAGTATGATCACATCCTCCGGTTAGAAGTTGAAAGCAGACACACTGAGGACAGAAGGAAGGTGCAAAATTTCAACATTACTGACAATTAGGCATTCAAGTAACTGCTGGAGGGCTGTGTGGAATATTCCATGAATTTTGGATGATTTTCTAGGCTATACATTCTACTTTAAAGAACAATAAATGCATGGAAATTCTACAGCCCTGTACTACACACAAAAAAAAAGCTTATTAGATGATGATAGCATAATCTATAACTAATTACCAGGGGAAAGAAGTGTTCAGAATAAATCAATATACAATCATCTGTTACACTAGCAATTTTAAAGGTGCATGTATCATAGAATATCCCGAGTTG
>VWZZ01005673.1:1761-26613 GCA_013399095.1 Psophia crepitans
GAGCGGCCGGGATGGCCCCGGGGTGATGTGGCGCCTGGGGCAGCGCTGCGGGGCTCCCTCTGGAGCGCTGTGAGGCCGAGGGGACCCTTTGCTCTCTGGGGCAGGTTTTTGGGGTCCCCCAGCCGTGCAGTGGGGCCGGGGTGGCCTCTTGGTGGTGTGGGGCAGGGCTGCGGGGTTCCCTCAGCAGCGCTGTGAGGCCGGGGGGACCCTCTCCCCGTGGATGTTAGGCAAGGGTTAGGGTCCCCAGAGGGTGCTGTGAGGCTCTGGTGACCCCTCCGTGCGGTGGGGTGAGCCTGTAGGGCTCATTCTGGGGTGACCCCTCTCCCTTCGGGGTTTGGGGAAGGATCGTGGGGTCCCCTAAAAGCGCAACGAAGCCCTCGCGATTCCTTGGTGCTGCCGGCAGGATTCAGGGTCCCCTGAGGGGACTTTGAGGCTGCAGCGGCCCTCAGGCCTTGTGGGGAGCAGGGCAGGATTTTGGGGTGCCCCAGGGATGCACTGAGGCTGTGGTGGCCCCCTGGGTTGTGGGGCAGGGCCCTGTAAGGGTGTAACTGTGGGGTGACCCCTTGGTGCTCTGGGACGTGGGGCAGGGTTATGGGATTCCCTGAGGGGTCTCCATGAGGCCTGGGTGCCCCCGTCCCCACGGGGTATGTGGCAGGATTTTGGAGTCCCCTCCGGGTGCTGCGAGGCCCTGGGGACCCCTCGGTGCCATGGGCTATGGGGCAGGTTTGTGGGGTGCTTTGAGGCCCTGGGGACTCCTTTACCCCGTGGGCACCAGCCAAGCACCGTGCTGTGACGTGGGTCCGAAGTGTGTTGCGTTAGAACACACCTTAGAGGTTGTGCAGTGGTTTTATAACATGTTTATTAAAAAAAAAAATCTCTTCTCAATGACTACTTAGATAACATCAGCAACTGGCCAAAAAGGCCTTAAAATGTGAAGGAACAGCCTTGTCTGCCAAGTCACTTTTTGTGGTGCCTCGTATATCCCCTCTGTTCTCAGGTGGCCACCTCCAGGCGCCGCAGGATGGGGTTAAGATTGCTCTCGGCTTCGCTGGAGAGCAGCTTGTGAAAGTCACATTTGTCATTAATGTCTGCTGCAGGCCGAAATCTTCTGCCTTGGCCGAACAGTTCAGTGTTTGAGATCTTGTGGAATTGGTTTTCTCATAGATTTTGGGTTTTTTTTGTCTTGTGGTTTGGCTGGTGGATACAAAGGCAGGTGGTGCAGTGGCGTGACGCAGAGCGGTGGACGTTAGAGCAGTGGTGAGAAATTTGGCCCTGGGAAAAGCTGTGCGTCACAGGTGAGCAGATCTGCTCGAGTGCCACCTCCCAAATGCTGCTGGTTAATAGAGAAAAAATAGCTGATTAATAGAGAAAAAAAAAAATTGCCTGCTTTGCAGTCTCCCTCTGGTTAAGAGCTGTTCTCCTGTCCCTGCACCACATATGTGGTCTCACTTCCTTCCTTGCACCTTTTTTATTTCATCTCACCCTGTGCTGCACTGAACCTACCAGCTAACCCAGGAGAAATCTCTGTTTTTCACTAGCTTTTTGCCAGCTTTCTGTTGCCAGGAGTAGAAGCCCAGGGCTCTCACCAGGGGCAAGATCATTTTAGCCTTAAAGAATGTTTTTCTGAGACTCCTTGTAGCCGAAACCAATCTGGTCGCAGTGATCTGGTCTTACCCTGGTACTCACTTGCTGCCCTGAGCCTTTTCAGCACGCTGGGCAGGCAGGGAAAGCTGTCCGCGTGCTGTGATGAGCGAGTTTGCAGTTGCCCTCGTGTGCTGGAAAGGATCAGTGATCGGTCTCAGTGCTGGAGGTGGGGATGGGGAAAGAAGGAGAGGGATCAGCCCCAACGTTTTCCTGCTGCTGTGAGCTTTTGTCCTACTAAACATGTAAAAAAAAAAAAAGTGCCTTTATTTGACCAACGTGGAAGCCTGGTGGAGGGGAAGGGGGGATTTATGCAAATTTAAGAGAAAGGTTGGAGATTAATTGCCTTGTAATCTGGCAGTTTGAGTGGGTGACGCTTTCCTTGGCTTACCAGGAAGCTTCTTACTATTCAGTGTTTTCATGATTTGTCTACAAATTGTTGCAGAATTATCAGATTATTTAATGCTGTGAAGAGGGTTCTTAAGCAAAGTGTTTAATGTCATTTTCTGAGCTTGATCCAATCTTGCAGTGTCTTGTATTAATGTAAATAAACAAACAAGCTGCCTGCTCCCTCCAGCTTGCATGTGGGATAGCAGCAGCTCTGAGAAGGGTGTGGAGGTCAGGGTGAGCGAGGAGCAGCATACGTTTCGGATGTGACATCGGAGCTATTGTGATCCTTGTCTGTATAAATAAGGAACAGTAGGTAGGAGGATGGAGGTGTGTGATATCTCTAGGTACAGCAGGTGAGTCTAATACTGAAACACTGATGCTGTTCTCTTGTCAGTGTTTTTAAAAGGTGCTTAAACCTGGAGAATGGGTAGGGAAAGCTTCAGTGACTACTTCTGGCCTGGATAAACGTCCCGCAATGCGAGTTAGAGCGTAGCTTCTTTCCTTAGACTCTTATGATTTGATTTGTGTGTGTGTAATTTTACAGAGGGAAATGATTGGCTTTCCTGTGGAAGAGAGACAAAGTCTTTAAACTTCTAGTAACACATTGAATAATTCAGACAAATGATAAGCCAAATCTTATTAATTGTCTAATGCTGTTTCAGGTGTATTACTCTACCCTCTTAATTGCACTGGGTTTCCTCGGTTGCAGGGAAGAGACAGTGATTAACGGTGATTGAAGTTTACAGGAAAAATAGTTTATGATGATTAGAAATAATGGCTGTTTCTGCTATAATTTATTCTGTGCCTCTCTCTGCACGGTAATCATTAGGCACGCAAACAGAGCACGGAGTCTTGCCAAGACATCAGCCAGCATCTGCTGCAGAGGAGGGAATGGCATGAAGCTTTATAGCTGTGTCCGTGGTTGGTGACGGATCCCTTGTACCAGGCTTGGACCTGTGGAAATTAACTGGTGCTGTGTAGTTGGTTTGTACCACGTTAGGAGTTAGTTCTCAAAGGGCTGTAGAAAGGCCAGATGATTCTCTGCCTTGTTCCACCCAATGTCAAGCTGTCGATCCAGAACGAGCTGCGTTTCTGCTCGTACCCGTACCAGATTGAAGAGTGACGTAGGGAAACGGTGGAGGAGATGCAGCAGGTCTGTGCGGCCGCAGCTTTATTCTTGCAAGCTGCAGGAGGTCTGGCTTTCTTCAAAGGGGAAATCACGTGTGCCGAGTGCTGATCCGGTAACCTGGAAGTTGGTGATGATCCCTGTCTGAGCACTGCTGGCGTTTTCTTTACGGAATATGAAAGTTTTGCAGTAGCTGCAACTTGTATAACAGTTATGATGATTAGAACAGAAATAATGGCTGGTTTATATGGTATAAATGATATAACAACCTTAATTTTTCTTTATTTGCTGTTTGGGTCTCACTGGAGTGGTGTTGCCGTTAGCCCAGTGATGGGAAACACTCGCCCACTTGCCTTTCAAAGAGATTCATGTCTGTGTTGGCTTGGAAATTGTTTTGGTTTCGCTCAGGTACCAGTGGATGTTGGTGAACCTTGCAGAACTGCGCCGTGACTCGTTTAGAAGAACCCGTGATGGAGCAGAGGATGCATTGCTGTGGAAATCAGCTGTCAGCTAGAGTGTGGCAGTGGTGGGAAGGGAGGGGAAGCACAGGCTGTATCCCGCAGAGTTTTTTGGTGCTGAACATATTGCTGGACCAACGTGTGCTCTCTTGCACTCCTTGCAGTCAATCCCAGGGCAGTTTCAGGTTGGATAGTTTGGTAGAAACTTTGGAATAATGAGGGTCGGATTTTATGTTTGTCCGCTGTAAAGGCTGATTCCTGCTACCATATGGGATCAGCCTTCACAGGCGTCATCAGGCAGCTGAAGAAACATTTGTGAATCGACTTGGTCCTTTCTTTCAGTGTGGTACTGATCCTTCTGTCATCACTCAGCTTTTTTTAGTGTTTCCTAATATGTAATGTGAAGAAATAGGTTTTTAGCAATGTTTTAGGCAGAAAGCTAAATCTGAATCTCTGTTTCTGAGATTGCTTCTGCAACTGCGTACATGGCTTGTGAAATCATTGCCAGCAGACTTGTGTCCTTCTTATAGGACTTCTGTGTTATAAAAACCCACGCTAAATTATGTAGAATAAAATTCTGACGACCATGTCAATGTGTGTGAGCGTGGGATATCTGACCCTTGTCATCTTTGATTAACTTTAATTGGCTGCTTGGCTTAGCATTGCAGAAGCAGTGTGTCCGAAGCTTATACCTAAGAAGACAACGCACTGGGGAGATGTTCGTGCTGCCTCTCCATCTCCAGTTTGGGGGATGGAGAGGTGGTGTTTTGGGGTTCGTGCTGCCTCTTTTCTTGTTGTGGGCAAGCCAGAACTACAATTGGTGATGAATATGTAAAGGAAGAATCTGTAAAAATCAAAGAATCTTTTTGAGCATCATGTCAAGTGTGAATTTCTTAAATATTACTTTTTTTCCCCCCCATAGCGTAGCAAGATCTTCTTTCTTCCTATCCTGTGTCCTGTGCCTTAGAGCACAGAGGTCGTTCAGAAGACCCTGTGGTTTAGGAGGTGTCGTAGCTGTACATTTGGAGGATGTTCTGTCATAAAATCAGCTCTGCTTGAGTCTGCAGAAACCCGGACCTTAGAAAATAGCTGTACTTACGTTTTGCTAAACAGGAATAAAATAATAGTGGATTCCTTTGTTTACATGAAAACGTACAAAAAAATCTGAGAACTAAACCCCAGATCCTTAAGACATGATTTGATCTTTTTTTTTGACCCAGGTGGGAGTTGGTGGATGCTGCCTGAGTACAGACAGAAGTGCGAGAGAGGGGACAAGCTTTAGGAAGCCTCGGAGCAGTGACTGCTGGCTGACCCTGAGCAGCGTGACAGATAGCGATGGTCTTAGGAACTGTGGGATTTTTTTGGAGGGACGAGGTTCAGAGCGTGCTCTACGTGAGGCAGTCATTCCCATACCTGTCAGGGTGCTGTCTCAAATCACACAAGTTCTCTGGCAGTGGCCAGAGTTTTGTTACTAAATTTCTGTACTGGCCATCCTCAGAACGTTTCATGACATTCAGGAGTTGGAGAGTTGTGATGGAGAAGGTCTGTGAGCAGAGAAATTCAAGCAAGGAAAACAGTGGCTACAATTAGCAGCAAAGCTTTCCAGGCAGGGTCCTGTGGCTCTGCGCTTGAGCACTGACAGTGCTCCTGCTCCTTAAGTCGGGGCTGAATGTACGGTTCCTTGGGCGCTCTCTTGCCCTGCCCCTGCGCTGGCACGCTCCTCCCTGTGTGTGTAGGTCACATACTCAGTTCAGCAAGGTCAAATGTCAGCATAAAAAGATTTAACGTGTTTCTCCAGTCCCCTGGGATGCAATAAAGCAGTGACCTTCTATCAAAAAATCTGGAGTAATTTACGCTCTAGAGTTCTGTCAAATTACAGGTGTGTTTTGCGTAGAAAGTACAGGAAGGTGTTGCATCTTAAACACAAACTGCTTATAACTGGGTGGCGTTTGGTACGTTAGTCGGCGTCCCGGAGAAGTTCTGTGCTGGATGCAGCCCTTCGGTGGCAGAGCCTGTGGCAGATAGGCAGGGACAGCAGCATCTCAGACTCTCACGAAGCAAACACCAAGTTTAAGGGGATATTTTAAATCTTGTCCATATTGTTACTGGGTAACTTTTCTTAATAAATGGGGAGAAATTTGTGTCCATTAGGTGTCCTCACAGCTAGCGTGTCAGGATCCTGTGATGTGTGTCCTGGGCTAACATCTCAGACATGGTTGTGTGATGTTTCATTCCTTTAAGCATTTTTAAAAGAGGTTTAGATGAAACACAACAAGTAGCAATTCCCTGTAATTAAATTGTTGATAATCTTGGCTCGCGGAAGAAACGTGAGGCAACATCCACTCCAAAAACGGATGTGTTAATTACAAATGCACGTATTCTGGGTCATTATTGCTTAATTGGAAGGTGGAGCTGATGTTCATGCTGAACTGTTTGGAAGCAGCTTCCTGGTTGTATGGCACAGCAGGGCAGGTGCGGGTACGCGTTCTGAAATCACTTTACTGATCATATGGTAAAGAACTGGGGTGGAGAACGGCATCTTTGGGCAGAGCAACATGTTTAATTCGATTATAGATGCTACATGATACTAGTGGCTTGTAGGAAATCCCCTTCAGTGCACTTGTTTCTTCTGCCCTCCTACATCAGGCGAACCCTTCGGTCTTGGAACTGTGAATTGTGTTTCCCATGACACTGCGGAATGGTGGAAATAGTTACAGCCGCGTTCCCGAAGCTGCGTACGTCTTTGCCTGAACTGGGGTTGGAGTGGCAGAGCTGAACTCACTTGGCTGTAAACTGTGCAAACAGAGGGTAAGCGGCAGTCACCACCCCAAAACCAATACCCGCTAATTGCTGAGGGGCACTGCTGTCCCCATAAACTGGCGTTCACGTGCTACGACGGAAGTGATTTTGGGATTACTGCCCTGGCCCGTGGGGAAGGGCGTGTCTGCTGTTAGATGAGGTGGAAAATGTGTTAAGTGAATATTGTATGTGAAGACCTGCTAGCGAAGGCTGCTTGGGTCTGTACTGCTGACCCCTGCTGCTGGTGAGCTGTGCCTGTGTAGATGACTGTTGCCAGATGAGACCGTTCCCAGTAGTGCAGGCAGGAATCGATGTGGGGAGGAACGGTCCCTGTTTCGTTCCCAGCCCTGGGTGATTCAGGAGGTGGGGATGTGAACTCTTCTCTCTCCCATTTTTTTAAGCTGTTTTGGCTTCTGTGTCGGCCAGTAGCCGGTGTGTGCGTGGCACGGCCGTGTTGGCCTCGGTGCCTCTGGCTGCTGGAGCCGGCGCAGGGAGGTGACGGGTGCCGGTGGGAGTGTCACGTCTGGGGCGTGGGAAGGGCTGCAGCTCCTCTGTCCTTGTCGGGACTCTGTATTGAGGCTGTCTTGGTGCTGGCTTGCTCAAAATTCCCTGGCTTGGACAGAAATTTGAACGTTAATTCTGAGATTTTAGCTTTCCTAATGCGTTCCTCTTTTCATCAGAGAAGAAAATTGGTATTTATGAGCTTGTTATCAAGAGAGAGTGCAGCTCCTTCGCGACAACTGTGAAAGCTTCCAGCAAAGTAAACTAGAGGTCAAATGGAGCAGATGGAAAGGCTGGTCCTGAGCATGCAGCCAGCGCTGCTGGTCCCTGGGGACAGAGTGCTTAACCTGCCGGGCACCGCAGGGCGCTCTGAGGGGCTGCAGATCTGGAGAGGAAACCTGTCCTGCCAAGCCTACTGTTCCAGTTATTTGTGGGGGTTTGATCTCTTCTGGTAGCTGCAGAACTCTGGAAGCTTTACTGAAGTATTTTTTTTTGAGATGTTGAGAAAAACCTCCTGCAAACCAGTCACTTCCTTACTGCCTTTTATTTTATATTTAATTTTAGAAACACAGCATTTAGGCCGTCTCCTGTTGCTGTCTGGTCCCTGTTGTAGGCATTACATTGTCACTCCTTTCATGCCTGTTGCTGAATGCCACCTTTAAAGGAGTTCTGGTTTCGTCCTTACTGGTTCCTGTTACAGTGCCAGCTTCCTCTACTGGGAACCTTTCTTAACTGCTACTTATTAGCTGCCATAGCCCTGCTATCATTTTTTAGCAATTTCTTCTGTCCTTTAGCGTTGAGTTGTTTTTCCTCTCCGTTACTCAGCTCCGCTCTGTGTGTGTATGTAGAGAGGACGTTGCCATAATCCTCTTCAGGCATCGCTGTGCTGGGAGAGCTGGATTTGTCTCCTTCTCCCAGGCCATTGCTGACCCAGCTCTGCTGCAGCCCATCTTTCTGTGTGCTGGTGTGTGCCTCTGTGTGCAGCAGGCTCCTGGTGTTCGCAGTTTGACCGTTCATCTCGGATTCTGTTGTCGCTTGGTCTGATGGACCTTTAGGTGCAGGCTGTATCAGGTGATGCTTTGTGCACGTCTGCTTTCCATCAGGAGCATCGTCCTGGGTAACGTAGGGTCTACATATCATCATCTCACTTTCCTTTTTATCTTCAGAGCTCCTTTAATAGCATAATTCTTCCTTTCAGTATTCAAGCTAGTTTTATTTGCAGACTTTTGGCGGTGAAAGAGCGTTTGACTTCGAAGGCTTGGGTCTGCCCAGCTACTGTGGCCACCAGGCAGGCAGACGTCTGCTCGGTCCCTAGTAAATATGGGCTAAACTTTCTTCCTGAGAGTAACTCCTGCACAGGTTCTTCGTTACCCTCGTTGGGTGATGAAGCTCTGGGCTCTGATGCACTTTGGTACAGCTGTTACAGTAGCGCCTGGATGCTTTTGGAGTGGGGACCCCCGTTTCTACACAGCTGGCAGTGGGCTCTGCAGAGGAAACTTAAATTTCACGTACCCAGAGCTGTCATGTTTCCTAACACCAGCATGACAGGAATTATATACGTGTACCTATACACGTATGCATGGGTAGCTGTGCCTGTATCTTCTACCCAAAAGAAAAATTTAAACATACGACACTAACTGTTTGTCTTAGACCACGTAGAAACCGTGCACAGAACGAAACCCGCCTCCGCTTTAGAAGCTGTTTCATAATCTCATGGGTAGGATTAGGAAATTAAATGAGTTAAGCCGTTTCAAACAAAGAACATCTCTGCCTTAGCATTTAATGTTTCAGCTCTTCGACGACAACTGACAGGTAGTGGTGCACTTCTGTTATGTACCACCAGCTTATCTCCTGTGGGGTCTGAGTAACGGGAAACATGTTTTTCTTTGGCTGCCTCTATCACCAGCCTTAACAATTCACAAGTATTAACCATATTATTGTACTTGCCCACGCAACAACGTAATATCGTGTACTATGTGTAATGTTCCAGAGATTTTATTATTCATTCTCTTCCTCAGTCACATTTTAATCCAGAAGTGCTTTGCTTTTGCTTCGGGTGCTTGTCTTGAAATAAATTAGCATTGCTTTCTGGGCTGAGCTCTCCTGAAATGCACGAACAGCTCAGTTTCGTGTTTCTGTGGAGGAAAACTGCAATCCATGCAATTTAGGACCAGAAAATCTGTGAAAGATTAGACATTATGCTGGTTATTCCTGTTATGAAGGTATTTGTTCTTTGGGGCAGCTTTTACTTTGTAAAAGTAAAACGTGTCAGCATCGTTGAGCCTCCTGGCGCTGGGTTTTCATGGGGATCATGAGCTCAGTAGCAGAAGAGTCGACGCAACGTTGCTGCCCTGTCATAAATCCAAAGGCGAGGTCCTTCCCAGTTGTCTTTCAGCACGAGGTTCATCAGTGCATCGTGTGGTCTCGTTTTTCTCTTGCTGAAGAGGAGGAGTGTTGGAGCAGACCTCTGCGGAGCCGTGGATTTAACAGCAGATGCTGCGTGACTGCAGATGAATGGTGGATGTTTTAGCAGGAAGGTGCTGCCTCAGATGTGGAGTCACCTCCCCAGAACTTTGCTGTCCTTGGAGTCTCCTCCTTACACAAACCAGAACAATAACTGGAGGCGGGGGAGACTTCTTTTGCTCCCTTAAGCCTAACGTATCCGTGGTGGACACGGATGTAACTGCAGCCTGTGATGATGTATATGGGTCACTCTGAACTAGTATTGCAAGGCAACTGCAGCAGGCGGTGGCTTGCTAGAGCTGAGCTTTATGTTACTTTACCTGGTTGCTAGCAGTAACCTACTAGTTAGCTTAAGCTCAGCTTGTGTAAATTTCCTTGAACGTTTCTTAGAAATACTCTGAAGGATTTTGCTTCCTCTGTTCCCTGACGCGTGGGGTGCGAGTGCGGCAGTGGGAGTGCTGGACGGCGGAGGGGGTGCAGGGTTCCGGGAGTCCGTGGTGCTGGTGTTCTGGGAAGCCAGAACCTAAAGTGCAAGAGCTCAATGTTCCTTGGCAGTTCTCCTGCTGCCATATGACAGCCCTCTCGGCTCCGGTGGCGCACGTTACGGCTCTGGGCTGCTGCCTTTGTGCCAGAAGACCCTATCTGAGAGCAGCCGATGCCCTCGTCCTTGCTGCGGCAGCTCCGTGGCTTGGCGGACAAGGCCAGGATCCCTGTGGGCAGTGCTGGGGTGTGAGCGCTGGGGTGAGGAGAGGGGAGGTCAGAGGGAGCCCCTGCAATTCACTGGAACAGTGTCTTCCTCCTACTTGTCCGGGTGCTTTCATCATCATCTTTTAATGACCAGATTTCCTCAGGTTGTCCCCTGCGTACCCACGAAAACCCGTGTCCGTTGAGCGGTGCCCTGGTTTAAATCACGTCTGTGTATTGGTAATGTACTGAAGTTCTGTGAAATAGCCTTGGAGCTTGAGGAGGGCGTGTACCGGGAAGCTGGGAGCACCGCGCAGGCTTTAGCTGCAGTCTGGAATGTTGATTATTGCCGAGGGAGAAATGAGCTTCTGCCAAACACCCCGGAAGGCGAATGTGCCGCTATGGGATGGCTGGCGCGGTCAGTCCGATACCGCTGCGGAAGCAGCTATGTTCTTTCACGTGAGAGATACCCAGGGATGTTTTGCCACACATCTGTCGTATTGCGGAGCTTGTGGAAGGAGCACTTTGCGCTGGATTTGGAATGCATTCCTTTATATTTATGTATTTCCTTAAAGCAGAGCTTGCACGTTCCCAAACAGGGAATAACACAGAACGGCAACTTTGCCAGACGCTTGCTGTGAACGTGTAGGAAGCAATTTGTCAGTAAGGATTAAAAATGCAGTTGAGGACTAGTGCTGTAAACAGGTTTAATCCAGGAGCTCTGTGTTCAGTTTTCTCAAAATACCCTACCTAATGCGTTTTTATCAGGGCATGCCCTTGGCAGAATAGTCCCCTCGCAGACGGAAGGAGAAGTGATGAAACGGTGAATGCTTTTTTTGTATGTGAACTGCCCGGGGATAGCGAGCCGTAACAGGCAGGTTGTGTATTTCAGAAGTCCACTGATGTTCCTGTATTTTTTTTTTATTACAATAATATTTATTTGAGTCTCTTATTACGCTTGGGATTCGGGTAGATGAATCTGTTTCAAGGCTGAAAATGGAATCCTTTCCTGTTATCCCATCACTCAAGGGCAATTGAGCATTATTCAATAAAAATAATGAATTAGACCTTTTCTAAATAGCAGTACTCTCAAAGAATTACGTTACGACATAACAAGTTGGTTTGAGCTATAGGGCAGGCTTGCTTCAGTCCACATGGAGATGGATTTTGCCTGATTCCTTTCTCAAATGGCCCAGAAGGGTTGGAGGGGGAAGGGCTGAGCAGGAGGTTAACTCTTGGGAAATGATTTTGATGTGTACGTTTCCTTCTCCTGTTGCTGGGATTTAAGGGTGTCTTAAGAGAAAATCCATCCTGAATTGCTTTTGGCAGTAGGTTGACACTGACGAACGGTTTCTGTTGCACTGGCTGCAAATTTATATCTAACAAAGGAAACAGTTGTTCTTTAATTCTAAAAATATCATCCTGGGGAGGGCTTTAGCTTTTCTCCAAATTAATTTTTGTCGGCCTATAGCTAACAATAGAGACATCTTGCTTTTTCTATACCTCTCTCCGTTTCTAGAGGCATTTTGAGTGCGATTTTCATATTTCAAGCCTTGGTTTGTGGAATAATTCTGCCAAGCAGAAGGGGTTCGGGATTTCGGATGGGGCCGAGGTTCCTCTGCCCCACTCCCCTGTATGCTCCCCCTGCCTCGTCGTGGGATGGGGTAGCCTGGGCTGAGAGCGGTGCTACGTGGTTAATTTGGCTGCTGATTTGTGAGGAATAGTGAAGGGGGAAGAAGCTGAGCAGATACTCTTGAACTAGGATTGTTCCTTTGACTTTAGGAAAAAAGCTGGGGAGAGGACATCCCCGCAAAATTTGTTGCAGTATTTTTTTTTAATAGCAATAGGCTGGAACCAACTATTTAACTTAATTTTCTTCTGTTTCTTACTGATCTGAGATGTTTCCTATAGGGTAGGAGATATTATTTGCATTGTGATGGTTTTTTTTTGAAAAGTTTTATAGAGGGATTCTGTGGAGTCGGATAACGGGTGGCTGAGAATTAAACCTTCCTGCAGATTTTCAGTGCTGCCCTGGCCTGCCTTGTTTGAAGTCTGTGTATCCAGAATGGGTGCGCTCAGTTTTCTGAGTAACGCCAGGGAAGAAGAAAGGTAACCCTGGCCTCTCTATCGCAGCACGAGGTTCGGCAAGAGACGCCTTCCAGCGAATGCTTTGCTACCTGCTGGCCTGTTGCAGGGTTCAGGGAAGCCGCGTGAACACCAGGATTCACTGGCAAGTTAACAGGATTTGCCTTGCAGGCTTTTTCCTGGGTAATTTTTAGGTGTGATGGAAAATGTAAGGTATACTGGATTCACAAAATGCAGAGCTTTTGGGTGCAAACATCTGTATCAAACAGATGCATTTGGAGAAACCATGAAGAGAGAGAGGAGCTCGTTGGGGCCCGTGGACAACACTCTTGGATTACATTAATACTCATAAGACCTATTTGTGCTTTATGGAATTGCAGAAGTTTTGAGACTTCGCTTAGTAAAGAAAAAATAGAGTTTTATTTGACAGCTTTTTTTTCCTCTCTTTCTTTCTGACAGTCTATGCAAGCAGCAAGATGTCCCACCGATGAACTGTCACTAACCAACTGTGCTGTGGTGAATGAGAAGGACTTCCAATCTGGGCAGTAAGTGTGCACTCCTGCTCTTCTAACTTTTAGCCAAAACCAAATTGTTTTCAAAATTTGGATGGAGATGGAATGAAATTTTGGGTTTGAGAAGGTGAATACAGTAGGTTAATTAACAAAACTTCTGTGTCTTTAGAGACTAAAACTTTAAATGTGCTGCTTAGAACTGGAGATTCTAGAAAAAATGGTAAATTTTTCTCTGAAGCATTTCTTCCTTGGGAACTGGATCTTCTTAACTAATTATAATCACTGCTTTAATGAAGGACTTCAGGCCCCTCTTGATCTTTCTTTTTTTTTCCTGTTTTGTTTTTGCTGTTGTTCCTGTTATACAGTTAGAATATTTGAACTATTTCAAGTAGATTTTTTAATCGTTTTAATTGTGTTACTAGGGGCGTCTTCTCACTTTCACATCATGTTGGAGTGCTGAGCGGAGTCAGTAGAAAGTCTCTCTTGTTCTCGGGGTTTCCACGCACAGGAACAAAAGGGGAAGGCAAGCAGAGTGGGGGCACAACGGTTTGGATTCTTTAATTACAGTTCTGGGGCATGTGATAGAAGCTGACTCTGGGTTTTACTTTCGTGAGAAAAGTAGAAAACACATTAATATTTCAGCTCAGCCCACACAGAAGGGCTTTGTATTAAAGAAACCAATTCAAATAATTAGTTTCCTTGCGTTGCTGCAACTATACAGTGACTCTCTTAAGGATTTCAATATGTAAATTGCAGACAGAAGTAATTAATTTCAGCAGAGACTATCACAAGCAGCAGAAGGCAGAAGAGCTTGAGTTTGAAAAATGGGGGAAAGTGTTAAAAAAAAGATCCTGAATTATATACTTAGGGCCTTGGCATAAAGTGCCTGGCCCAGATGAGTTCTGCTGAGGAAGGAGAGTGAAGTGGCTTTGCGCTGCAGGGAGCAAGGGAGCGATGTGTTTTAAGGCTTGCCTTTTCTTTTTTTTGCGCTGTCAGTCTGCTGTGCTGCTGCCTTGGTCCTTCAGTGATTACCTGAACTGTGATTTCACAAGCCCAGCTTTAGTATAGAACACCAGAACAAAAACATGTTGTCCCCCCCTTTAAAAAAACCCAAACAAGCACAACTTCTAGAGTCAGAAGCAGGCAAAGTATCTGCTTGGACAGGGTAGTGTCCTGGTCTCTTCAAATGAAGTTTTTCCCCAGGTAGATTTTTTTCAGAGTAATTGATTTACAAAAATATCTGAACTGAGCATTGAACTTCATGCATTATAAAAACATTAATTTCCTCAAAAATGAATGTCCTGGAGGGACCCAGCTGCCAGACCTGCGGCAGCTGGCTGCCTTCCTGGCACTCCGAGAACCCTCCTTGGAAGGGTGCAGGAGGCAATACCCCGAGACTCGCCTGGCAAGCGGGCTGCCCGCGGTTCCAGCTGTACTGATTCTCCCTGGGAGCTGCTTATTTCTGGACATGGGGGCTCATAAAGCAAGCAGCATATGGTTGGTTGTGAGCAGATGCTATAAATCGCTTTGCAAAGTGTAAGACCAGTACAGAGAAGCCTCACGATACTGAGCTGCCACTGAAGGATGTAGTCATTCTGCTGCATTGCAGATATGCTGAGCAAGACCATCCTCATGATCTGCTGCAGTGAGTTGCACACAGTCAGCAGATTCGGTTTGTACCGTCCCAAGCCTGGCTGGCTGCACCGAATATTGTTTGGTAACAGTTACACAGGGGGCTTTCGGGGCTCACCGTGTAGAGCTGGGAGTTTGACCTCGAATCAGGGAGGTGGTTTATCCCCGCGATGCTACTGTAGATCTTTTCATGCTTCACTTCCCGCATCCTGCAAGTTGGACAAGTGTGAGTCACCGGTCTGTGACGCGTGAGTTCATGGCCTGCAGTGTGTTATTACATTATATTAAGCTGTCTCGGTTTGAGAACTTGCACCATCCTAAATTCCTGTGACACACTTTTGTCTTGGGGACTCCCCGTGTATTTTGGAGAGAGAAACATGTGCTGAAACACCCCGCAGTGAAGGGGATGGCACCCTGGGAGGAGGCCAGGGCAGGTTATCTCAATGGCAATTTTTTTTAAGTGTTGAGAACTGACAAATTATTCTTACCTATTATTCCTGCCTTTTACCTGGGAAGACCATTGCTCTTATCTCAAGCCAGTTTAGTTACCTGAAGAACCCTTGAGGAGCCTTGCTGAATAATTTACAGGGGTTTCCAAACACGCACCAGAGGAACACCTGCCCATATTGTTCAGATGCTTACGGGCACCTTCGCATGGGTACGGAAGGTGTCCTCTCCCTTACAAAAGCCGTGCCCTTTGTTCACCAGCGTGACCGCGCGGGTTAGCGTTACCTGTCGTCGTTTCTGTCGGTTTGCTCGGCCTGGCCGGCGCACTTACCAACTAGCAGTTTCCTGGGCCTGCTCTGGAGCCCTTCTTAAGAGTTGGCATCGCAGCCATGTTTTGATTCTGATGGTTGCAGGGGAGGCTTTACACGCGCTTTAGAGCAGCAGTTTCATCTGTGAGAGCTCTTGGGAGATACCTGGCCCTGGTGACTCATTGTTCCTTTTGTTCGCTTATAAGCAGAAGCCGTTAATGAGGTTGAGATTTCCCCCGTGTGTCTCCATGAGCTCTCCAAGCTCCTTTGTGGTGAACATCAATGTAGGAAAATGCCGTTAGTTTTCCCTGCTATTGCCTTGTTTTGAGCATTCTTCATTCTTAGGTTGCTTACAACCTGTTGGAAACTGCCTGCTCCTGCTGCCTTTGAGAAGAAACATGACTGTTCCTGTTTTGCAGATTTTTCTCAAAGAATTTGTCAGGATTTGGCCTGTCCTTTTTGCTCTTGCTGGCATCCATTTGCCTGCTGTCAGGCTCTGCTGTGTTTCTGGTCTGTCGGAAATGGTTTTTGGTGAATGGTAGGCTCCAATTTAATTTTAATTTGTATGAAGTCTTTGTGGCTTCTGCCCTGCAGTATTTTTACCAGGTATCCTCATTTCTTGCATTTTGCTGTTTTGATGTGAAACCCACAGTGGTGGAGTTTGTTCCTTCCTGTAGAGATGCTGAATCTATATATGTAAAAGTCACTGTTGTGTTTTGAGCCAAACTTAGGGCGCTGCTCAGGATCCATCTCAGTCTTAAGCAGCTTTAATCTTGGGTCTTTTACTGCCTGATGAGCTGCTTCTGGCAGGGTGTTATTTGTCATCAAGTGTATTTCTCGGTGAGGTGTTCCAGTAGCATAACTGGAATTCATATTTTGCCTGCAGGCATGTTTGTCTAACACTGCCACATAATACCTTGCTTTCCAGTCGGTTGTGTTTTGGTGTTAATTGGAATTACTCAGGCTGATACACTCTGTGCTGGAAAACCTGATTTCAGTCCCTGCTTCCTGAACAGCTTCTCATTTGATCTACTACTCAATTTAAAATGGAACAGTCCTTGGAGCAGCATTCAGCCCGGGAAGGATTGTCTCCTTGGCCTGCTGGCAGCGGCCTTCCTAATGCAGCCGGGGATGTTGCTGGCCGTCTCTGCTGCAAGGACACGTTGCTGGCTCGCGTTTGACTTGTTGTCCACCAGGATCCCAGGTCTCTGTCTGCAAAGCCGCTTCCCAGCCAGCTGGCCCCCAGCCTGTGCTGGTGCGTGGGATTATTCCTCCCCAGGTGGAGAACTTTGCATTTTCCTTTATGGAATATGATGACTTGATCTCCACCCTGTCAATGTTCCTCTGAATGGCAGCGCAGTCGGCAGGTGTGTCACCCGCAGACAGGCTGAGGGTGCACCCGTGCCATCACCCCGGTCGTTAATGAAGGGTTTAAATAGTTTTGGCCCCATATGGGCACCAGGGGTAGGCACAGTGGTAGTGACTGCCTGAGGCTGGACTTCACGCTGCTGAGCATAACCCTCTGGGCCCGGTGGCTCGGGCGGTTCTCAGTCCACCACACTGCTCCCTTACCTAGTCCGTATTTCATCAGTTTGTCTGTGAGGGTTGTTGTGCGAGACAGTGTAGAAACCATTGCTGATGTTAAGGCTAACAATATCCACTGTGTTCTCTTCATCCTCAGAGCTCACCATTGCATCGTAGAAGACTATCGTGTCAGTCGGGCCTGATTTTTGCTTCGTAAATCCATGCTGACTGTTCCCAGTCCCTTTCTTGTTCTTTAATGTTTGGCTTCCAGGATTAGTTGCTGCATCACTTGGCCAAGGACTAGAGGTGAGGGTGACCAGCCTGTAGTTTCCTGGATCCTTCTTGCCCTCCCTGGAAACAGGAGTGACATCTGCCTTCTCCCAGTCTTCAGAAACCTTCCCTGGTCGCCATGAAGCACCGTTTAATGTCTTGCTCTCCCTCTGTGAGATTTATTGGGAACCAAACTACCTATAACAGGTTTCTGGGTTTATACCTGGGATGGGAGGAGATGGAAGAGGAGGGGTGCACGTCCCTACCAGCGGAGAGTCAGATCACTCCTACCTGACGGAGGAGGTGGGTGTCCCTCTGTGACGTGTTTACGCGGCTTTCTTACCCTGCGATGCCATCAAGCGCTAGCAGTTCCTGGAAAGGTTTTGCAAACTTCCCTGCCTGTCTGGGCTAAAGCTAGTGATGTCTGGTGGTTTTGGCTCTGCAGGGCACACGTTTCCTCTGGTCTCCAAGGGCCATATGTTCTTCCCTAGCACGTGGCTGTAACTGTTGTGCACACGGGATGTAGTCCGTGTACACGTGTGCAGCAGGTCTGCTTTGGGATGGTGCTGGATTCGCTGTGCGTATGCAAATGGAAATATCTGGAGCATGTGTGTATGTAACGCGTTCCCTGCCAGGAGCATGGGCCTTGGCTGTTAGTGTAGTTCATCTAGCCCTTGGTTTCTGACCGTGGATGAGAAGGGAACCTCAAAGGTCACAGAATTTGGTGACCTCATATACCCTGTGGGTGAAGTCAAGGGAGTTGTGAAGATGAGGTGGGACCTGATTCTGCCATCGCCCCTGCCACCACTGCACACAAACCCCGTCTGCCTTTCGGCTTGCTTTCTCATGCCAGAAAGAAGTCGCGTGGTAAGAGCTATCGGGCAGAGTCTGAGGGTAGCTGTAAGCAGCTTTTGAGTTTTTTTCTGTCAGCTCGGCTTCTGAGAGGGACAGACAGGCTCGTGCAACCGCTGCTGCTGTGTCTGCTCCTGACTGTGGTGTTCTGGTTTTATAACAGTGTTCCTGGCCTTCAGCTGCTGTCTGAGTTCAAGGTCTGTAGGTCGCTAGCAACCAGGAGGGACAGCCTCAGTGCCCATGTGACTTTACTTTAGGTACAGGAATTCCTTCTATTTTTTTCTGCGATTAAAATTCTAAACAACATACCAAGATCCTTGTCTATGCTTTACATCTCTTTCCTGTTAAATCACAGTTGGGGTACACTGCCTGTATTGGGGTAAAATATTGATGCTCTGGTGTTAGATACTTGAGATGGGAAACCAGTGTTGATTTTTAGATATAGCAGCCTTGGTCTTTGTGGTTATAGTTTGGTTTTCTCACGTTTGTATAGTTCAGTTCCTGAAGTAAAGGGCTACTGGTGGGGAAATGTAAATTGTAATTATTAGTACAATATTGGAGCAAGTCCAGAGGAGGCCACAAAGTTGATCTGAGGGCTGGAGCCCATCTGCTCCAAGGACAGGCAGAGGGAGTTGGGCTTGTCCAGCCTGGAGCAGAGAAGTCTGCGGGGAGCCCTTGGAGCCCCTCCCAGTGCCTGCAGGGGCTGCAGGAAAGCTGGAGAGGGGCTGGTTGCAGGGCAGGGGGGGCTAGGCCAAGGGGAAGGGCCTGAAGCTGCAGGAGGGGAGCTGGAGCTGAGCTGGGAGGCAGCAATCCTTCCCTGGGAGGGTGCTGAGGCCCTGGCACAGGGTGCCCCGAGAAGCTGTGGCTGCCCCTGGCTCCCTGGCAGTGCCCAAGGCCAGGTTGGATGGGGCTTTGGGCAGCCTGGGCTGGTGGGGGGTGTCCCTGCCCATGGCAGGGGGTGGGGCTGGGTGGGCTGGGAGGTTCCTTCCCACCCAAACCAGTCTGTGATGTTATGATGCCTTGCACTTGGCCTTTGAGATCACGTCATACCACTGAAGGTGATGGACTCCGGTGAAAGACCACTGTGTCCCTGCATCATGGTGTAGCACAAAAGCCTTTGGTTGTTCCTTTACAGGACCAGATTTAAGCTGACTTGCTTCTTCTGAATTCTGCCAGCACTGGGAGCAATGCAAAATACTCCTGGGTGTATATTGGAGTAAAATCCTGTTTGTTCTCTCTTCTAGTCATGTTGTTGTGAAGACTTCTCCCAACCACAAATACATTTTCACGCTGAGAACCCATTCCTCAGTTGTTCCTGGCAGCATCGCGTTCAGCTTGCCCCAGGTACTATGTGGTTTGACTTACTGTTTTGCTATGGAATAAGCAAGATCTCTTTTGAGATCAGGATTGAAGGTAACTGTTCTCACTGGAGAGAGATGTCTGCATGAATGTACTCTGCATATTTAATTTCTGACAGCAAAAAATCAAGGAGACTTTTACTATAGCTGAAGCAACTTTGCTTGTATTATTTTGAACTACTTTTAGTGCATGGTGGGATAAAAATACTAGAAAAGGTGTAATTTAAGACTTAAATAAAACACATCAGAAGCAAACTATTAAAAAACAAAAGCAGAAGCAGTGTCTGCTATTCTTTGTGAATTTTCATTGTTCCCTGGCTTCTCTTGACATTCAAGGGTTTTCTTTGCTGTGCTGCTCTTTTAAAGACCTTTATTGACTATATTCAGTCAGTATTTCTAGATGACAATTGCAGTGTAATGCATAAAATAGGTTTAACTTGTCTCTTCTTTCTTAATTAAGGTATCACATGTTAAATTATGATTGGAATAAATAATTTATACAATTAACTGCTAAATAGAAAAATGAATCTTGCAGCCTTTAACTGGCTTCACCGGGAGGCGCGTAACGTGAAACTGCAGCAGCCGTGGTCACGGATGTAATGCTAGTGTGCCGTCCTGCCGGTAGCTGGCCTAGAAGTTGAGTCTCTATGCTACAACCACAAGATCTTTTTTTTTCTTGGACAGATGACTTGGCATAGGCCCCAAAACTTCCTCTTGCATTTTGCTGTCTTGTTCAAATTCAGATTTGTCCGGGTGAGTGGGTGAAGAGGGTGTTAATTGAACCATATGTCTAGTTAGGGTTTGTGATGCCCGAACTGACGGGCAGCTCTCTGTGGAAGGTATTTGTATCGCAGGGTTAAAGTAGAAGCATTCGTGGTCTAGGGTTGATTTTTTTTGTAGATCCCAGTAGTTACTGTAAAGCCGGGAGGGCTCTTCTGCCCAGGAATGAGCCAGGTTGCTCACCCTAAAAAGGGACGATGGTAGCACGTGTTGCAGCTGCGGGCGTAGGAGTGTTTTGTTTGAGTGTTCCTGGTGCTGGGATTGAATTCCCAGTAGCCTTGGATAATCGCAACCAGCGTTCCACAAAATGTGGGTTGATCTCATGTAGTCACGGAGGGTCGTGTCGTGTGCGCTTAGGTGCTAAGGCCTCCAAGAAACCCTGTTGTGCCTTCGTTATGCGCATAAAGTTCTTGACTGCCTTTATTCTGTAACAACCTTAACTCTTGGGCCTAAGTACTGAAAGCCGTGAAAGATCTGGTGCACTGTGGAGCTGAAAAGATGAAGGGCCATGCAGTAATGACAATTAGCAGAAAGTGTGTGAATGAGGATAGGAAATGAGCTCTGTCTCTTGCCACAGAGAAGGTCCTATCTCGCCTTTGAGCTGAACTTGGACAGCTTGCCTTCCTGTCCCGAAATCTGGTGACCGGTTTAACCTGGAGGCTTTAAGCAAAGCCTGGTGTCTGCAGCCGTCCCAGTGCGCCTGCCCAACAATCTCACGCTGGTGACCACCAGAGCCTGGTACTTCAGGTGAAGGAGTTTGGGAGATCTTGTGCAGAGGAATTGGAGTGTGAAAGGGAGGGGGAGAATTCTTCCTGGCCTTGCAGGTAAACAGTGGAACCTGTGAAGCAGGAGATGAAATATGGAAACATAATTTGGTTTCACCTTTTTGGGAATACAGTAAGTACACGTAAGACTTTCTGATTCGGGCTTTGATTTCCAACAGGTTGATTCCCGTTGTGCCAAGGGAATGATTTCTGCCTAACTTCTGTCTGAGCCATAGAAGTATTGGAGAGGGAGTAGAGGGGGAAACTTTCATTTTTCTAAAAAAGGCGGTAGCGTTCCTCCTCCCACAGTTGTTCTTTCCAGATAAAAAGCCAAACATAAATGACCACGAAGTTACGACATACTAAATGTGGTCTTACCAGAGCTTTGTGTACTGGTACTGGTATATTTTTGTGATTCGTGCCTCTGACGCTTAATTATATGAGAGACCGTGAGTAATGCGCAGCCTGAGATGTGGACTGTAAATACACGACAGTCAATCTGTAGCACAAAAGCCATGGGGAAAATGCCATTTTTGCAGTTATCAAGCCCGAACTTTTGGCGCCGTAAATGTCATAGATTTTTGTCACATAATTATTGAACCATTTCCCCCTTCTCGTGCAGTTCTGTGCTGCACAAATCTTTTGAGAGGAATTTGAAAGGACCTAGAGAATTTGAACAGTTCCATTCTTACTAGTTCTCCAAACAAGTTCTGGTTTGGGTAATTTTATAACTTAACTATATATAGTTATATATTCTATAACCATTCCCTGTAACTAGTATATACATGCCAGTTTTTAAAATGATGATGGAGTGGGTACCGTGATGGAATGGTTCTTGCCTGTCGTACTGCCTGTTGTGCGATCAGCACCTGGGCTTTGGTAGGAAATCAGCAGAAATACCAAAAGCCTGATCCAGTACAATAACTTCTGCCTCTGAGCTGGTGAGGTGACCAATAACATGGAGGAACTTGGTTAGAAAAACCTCCTGAGGTCAGAAAATAGAATTATTAATAGAAGTGATTCCATGTTTTTGACTTGTTAATTTGGGATCCTTATAAGGTCCATTCTACTTTTTTTTGCTGCTGGTTAATTTTCTCATGAGGGAGAATCCCTGTGTTTGTGTGAGTGAGGATGCTGAGTTTGAGTAGGTGCTCGGTCTGGTGAAGGACAGGCTCTCTGAAGCTTTTTTCTTGTTTTTACAGAGAAAATGGGCTGGACTTTCCATTGGACAAGAGATAGACGGTAAGTCAGTCAGCGGCACGATGGTGAGGTGTACGAAAGCTGAGTTCTGTGTTTCTATACTGAAGTGAAACTGAGTGGGAATATCTCAGATATTCAGCCCTTCTTCAGGTAACGCGGGGCCCTTGTTAGTGAAAGGGAGTCCCTTTGGTGTCTGCAGGCTTTCTGTCTCTTAACGTCTTCGAAGCCTGGAGGACTATCTTGAATTATCTTCAGACGTCCCCTGGTATGTCAGCGTAGCTCTGTGTGGGATGTCAGCGGCCACATGCAGATGTGAACGTTTCGCACGTCCTGGCTGGGCTGTTCTTGTGGCTCTGGAGGACACTTACCAACTAAGAGAAAACGGCTCTTGGTGTTGAAGATGTTCTTGGCCTCTACGTTTGGGTATTGAGAATGAGGAAGTTCTAGCGCTGAGAGCTGCCAAAAGCCGGCAGTGCGCTCTGGATAGCTGGAGTGGTGAGCTTTGAGTAGCACTGATGTTTTCACCAATAACTGACTCAAATATTCGGCAGTATAATGAAAGGAGGGGGATGCCATCTCAAGTTTGTCCAAATGAAGGTTTGTATTCCAATTTCAAGTCTTCACTGAGCCTGACGAGCCTGTGCCATCGTTCAAGGAGGAGACGGATTTGTGTGTCTCAGTTCACATGTTCTATCTTTCACTTACTCGTGCTGTCCGTCACCATTACCTCTGGTCTGTGAAGGAGTGGCGTCGCTGTCAGTCAGGGGTGCTGCTGTTCAGTCTGCCTGTAGCTTCTGGAGTATTGACCAAACTCCTGGGGGCAGCTGTTCCAGGGATGTCTTTGTGCTCTTTGAGGTAATGGATTGTGCCTGTTCCTTTGACCATCAGGAGCTGCCTGTGTGCTCCTGGGTCAGCTGTCTCACCCTTTTCTCTGACTGCTTGCTGTGATGAAGCCTGCTGTAGTGGTTGGCTGGCTGACGGTCACTGGTGTGGAGCAGACTGTTCCTTAGGCTGCTGTTTTGCCATTTGAGGTGTTTACAGTGATTCCAGGGAATTCTTCTCTTGTTTGAGAGTTGTGGGCAGAGCTGAAGACTGCAGCCTCTGTCAAAAAGTGAGGAGGACCTAGACTGAGGAGTGGTACAGCTGTGGACGTACTGTTAGGGAAGCTCACTCCTTGGCTGTTTGTGTTCACAGGTTCACAGGGTCTCACCAAGTCCATGGGCATGGATTGGTGCTAGAGTGGGAAGTCTGATAGAATCACAGAATGGTTTGGAAGGGACCACAAGGATCATCTAGTTCCAACCCCCCTGCCATGGGCAGGGACACCCCCCACCAGCCCAGGGTGCCCAAAGCCCCATCCAACCTGGCCTTGGGTACTGCCAGGGAGCCAGGGACAGCCACAGTTTCTTGGGGCACCCTGTGCCAGGGCCTCAGCACCCTCCCAGGGAAGGATTTCTTCCTAATGTCCATTCTAAATCCCCCTCCTTTTGGTTCAAACCCATCCTCCTTGTCCTGTCACTGCACTCCCTGACAAACAGCCCCTCTTCAGCTTTCCTGTAGGNCGCATCAGCTCTGTGGCCTCCTCTGGACTTGCTCCAGCAGCTCCGTGTCCTTCTTGCCCTGGGGCCCCCCGAGCTGGATGCAGCACTGCAGGGGGGTCTCAGCAGAGCGGGGCAGAGGGGCAGAATCCCCTCCCTGGCCCTGCTGCTCACACTATTTCTGATGCAGCCCAGGACACGGGGGGCTTTCTGGGCTGCCAGCGCACACTGCCGGCTCATGGTGAGCTTTTCATCAACCAGCACCTCCAAGTCCTTCACCTCAGGGCTGCTCTCCAGCCATTCTCCGTCCAGCCTGTAGTTGTGCTTGGGATTGCCCTGGCCCACATGTAGGACCTTGCACTTGGCTTGTTGAAGCAGTTTGCAGGGGCCCAGCTCTCCAGCCTGTCCAGGTCGCTCTGGCTGGCATCCCTGTCCTCCAGAGTGTCGACCGCACCATGGTGTCTTTGCGGATCTCTCTTTGTAGTGACAGCCTGGAGTGGCTCTGTTTGCCTCGCTACACAACCAGATGCCTCACAGATCTTGCTTGGAAGCCATTTCTTTTTGCTAGCTGGTTTTGTTTTATGTTTTAAACTGAAGAATAACCTATAATGAAGGGGGAAGACCCATAAATTCATTTGTTTCTTGCCCTTGTTTGGTTCCTGATGGGTAACATGTGCCAGCTGGCTTACAGATAAATGTTTTTTAATACTGAAGTTATTTGGGGAAAAACCCACTAATATTCGGCGTGATTAGCTGTTAGAGCAGATCTGTGATTCTACTTGTACTAGACCTTGCTATAAATTTACCATCTATGTGGGAGCATCTATTAAGAAGAATAATGCAGTAATTTTCTGCAGTGACTCAATGTCATATGACTCCCCGCTGAGTACAGAGGAGTTGTGAAGCTGTTCCACAGGTAGGGAGAAGTATTCAGAAACCTAGTGATTTACCAGGGCTCTCTCATGGGCTCATTCCCCATATAACGTGAAAACTGCATTTTAAATGTCAGTTTTAAATGCAGTCCAGTGCTTAGTGGTACAGCGAGGCGGAATTGAGCCCCTAATGATACGGTAAAGGTTTTCCAGGTGAGTGAACCTTGTAAGTTTGCCTTTGGGGAAGGCTGAGCTCCTTGAGTGGATGTGGTCGTCTCACCTTCAGCGTGGTTCAGCTTCATCAGCTCCCATGGTGCGTTGGAGATGCGCACCGGGGGCTGCTGCAGGTGCGCTCTCAGCGCCGGGAGGTTGCTGCTCCCATCTCGGCCACCTTCGCTGTTTCTGGGACTTCACAGAATCACAAGGGTTGGAAGGGACCTCAAAAGATCATCTAGTCCAACCCCCCCCCCGCCCCCGCCAAGGCAGGGCCACCTAGAGCACATCACTCAGGAACGTGTCCAGTCGGGTTTTGAATGTCTCCAGAGAAGGAGACTCCACACCCTCTCTGGGCAGCCTGTCCCAGTGCTCTGTCACCCTCACAGGGAAAAAGTTTTTCCTTACATTAATTCGGAACCTCCTGTGCTCCAA
>VWZZ01005673.1:26893-58342 GCA_013399095.1 Psophia crepitans
ATTGGCCTTCCTGGCCACCAGGGCACATTGCTGGCTCATGGTCATCCCTTCGTCCACCAGGACCCCCAGATCCCTTTCCCCTACACTGCTCTCCAGCAGGTCAGTCCTCAACCTGTACTGGCACATGGGATTCTTCTTTCCCAGGTGCAAGACCCTACACTTGTCCTTGTTAAATCTCATCAGGTTCCTCCCCGCCCAGGCTATTCCTCCCCAGACTTCCCAGGCTTCCGCAGCCGGTGCTGTACGTTGCTCACTGGAGCACATCCCAGTGGGGCATTACCGTTCTCCTCTGTACCAGGCACCCCCCGCACCCGTCCATGACATAAGGACTGCTCGTGTTCAGCTGGCACCTCGGTTCTGTGGTGTCATCAGATCCAGGGGCTGATACTCTTTCCAGAAGCTTTTGTTTGACAAAGCCCTGAGATTAGGCAAGTGAAAGGAAGCAAGTGCCCTGAAGGGTGCCCTGAGGTCAGAACTCCTGTTGTGCTCTTGCAGGACCAAAGTCCCTCCTTCCTGTGATAACCCTGCCGCCATATCCCTGACTGAGAGAACTAGTTGATACGGTGGATGTACCTCCATTCAGGAAGTGGCTTAGTGTTTCTTCTTTATCCCTGTTTCCTGGAAGATCTTTCTCTGACAGCTTGTTTCTAGGTGGCCTATCCCAGGAAGAACGTTACACGTACATGCTGTGGTGACCTTTTTGTGTTCTGGTAACAACGTAAGCAGGAGACAGGCTCTCTTTATTCCCTGGACTGGAATGAGCCCCGTACCGTAGTGTGCTGGGTGCTTGTTTTGGCATCGCATCTTCCCAGGACTCTGCAGGTTTATTCTGGAGCCGTTCTCCTGCCAAGAGGCTTGATAGGAAATAGTAGGTTATGCGTGAAGTACGCTTCCCGTATTCACCACCCTCTGCTTTACCTTTAGCTGTGACTTCTGTATCAGACAAGACTTTCTTCTCTAGATTCAAAGCAAAGCTGTAATGTTCCTCAGTCTTCTGGAGAAACATCTGCTGCTGTCCTCTGCTGCAGTCTGATTTCTCATTTATTAGGACTGTCTGCTTTGTGAGATCCTGTCCTTCTGATGGCTTATGCTGCAGCAGTTGCCCTGATGTTGAGGACCGTGCTCTCCTTCCCTTTCTTTCTTCCAGCAGCAACAGCCCCATGTGGCCTCTTGTTTTGACATGAAGGAACTTGAGGCCTGCGGGGGTTAGGTGCCTTGGCAATGACTGCGAAGTGCCTTCTGGACCACTGTGCTTTCTGCCCCCTTTCAAGGGTTCAGTTGGTTCTGCACCACTGACGATGGTCTGGGCCATGGTAGGAACAGCCCAAATGCACCTCTGGAGTGGGGGCTGTTTCCTCTGTGTCAGAGATGAAGGGAAGTCAATGCTTCATTCTGGGCTGCAGAAGCCCGATAGATTATTTTGCTGCACTTGAACGGGCTCGTAATCTGTGCTACCTAATCTGGAGATTAGGGAGCTCATCGATCTTCTGCTACAGAAAACCTGTTCTGACCTCTTGTCATTGCTTTTTTGGGGCAAAACTACTCTTCATGCTTGCTTTTGGGCTTTCTGAAGGCATGTCCTCCAAACCCTTAGATGGGGATGTAGCTGTTGTGGTACTACAATGTGTGTGAATTGGCTTTCACTGTCCTCATCCCTCAAACCTTGTATGATGGTTGAGCTGTTTTAGGTGACACCATTTGAGTTGTTAAAGAAATGCAGGGATTTTCAGTGGAGATACGTTTGCTGTATTTTTAATCTTGTAGTAGAATGAGGATGTAAGAGAAATAAGGGTTTCTATCAGAAATGAAAATACTAATTTTTATGAAATACTCATTCTGAATGGAAGAACACGTATTGCCAAACTTAGAGCATGTTCACTATGTTGTGGGGGTCCCTGCTGTCCTGAAATGTGCTTACTCTTTTTTTTTTTTTAACAGTTTCCTTATACACTTTCGACAAGGCTAAGCAGTGTATTGGCACGATGACGATTGAGATAGATTTTCTGCAGAAGAAGAGCATTGACTCCAACCCCTACGACACGGACAAGATGGCTGCTGAATTCATCCAGCAGTTCAACAGCCAAGCCTTCTCGGTGGGCCAGCAGGTGTGGCCTTTGGTTTGTGTTTTAAGGCTAAAATGTTCTTGACGAGTAACACGCACGTGCTTGTGTGGCGGTGATGTGAAATCCTGAAGAATACCTGGGTGCTGGCTCTGTGCTGGAAAGGACGGCTAACAGGCACAAATTGGTTGTTGTGTGAAGGGTTTCTTGAGGAGCGGTGGAGCCATCGTGGCTTTCACTGAGAACGTGAGCAGAGCAGTTTAAAATCTGCCTTTTTCTTATCTAAAGAAACCCCTCTCTCTCTGTGAGGACAATCCCAAGCCTTGAGAGCACTGGGTTCTCTCTGTTGTGGCCCGGCTCGGTGTAAGCGTGGCAGCTCCTGGGATCTCCTGAGAAGTAACTTTGGTCTTTCTTCTATAGAAGATCAAACTCAACACCAGGTGTCATTAATTCTCTGTAGCAGCACCTTTCGAGTGCAGTGTATTTTATTGTAACATTTATTGCTGCTCTACAGACTCCGGTAGTAAAATAGGTATGAAACGATTAACTCAGGGATTTCTGAAAGCTGATGTCCCTATAGTTGAGCCTTCTCAGCTCTGCGGCAGATGGGCTTCTGCGCCTGCGAACATCTGCGAGAGCCTCTGGTTTGCCATATTCTCAGGACAGGTCGAGGTCCGTCTCTCATAGTAATTTACAATGTGCAGAGTCTGAATCTCGAGTCAGTTGTAAATGTAACCTTGGAGGAAAGGGACTGTGCAGAGACGGCCTGTTTGTCTGGGGGGGGACCCTGCTTCTCGTAATATTCATCCTCTCTCTCATTACTCTCGCGCTATTTTTGAGGTATTGTCAAACTGAAATGTGGAAGATCAAAAAGGTTTGAGCTAAATTGTTCTCCTTGCCTAGCACCAGTATTTAAAGTGAGAGGAAGACGTCAATAGCACATTTAGCCAGGGAGAATTTTTATTTGAGTTTTTCCAGTTGGCTTCATGTTCTGTCACTTATGTCTGTTACTCTTAAGAATGGGACATGAAAAGGAAGCGTTTGGTACACCAGACCTTTACCGGGTAAACACTATGTGGAGTTTGTTGGGGGGTAAATTGAGTCTTCAGGCCTCTTTCTCTTCAAATCTCGGTAGCCTTGTCAAAATCCTTTTTAGCTTTTTAAGGAGTTAAAATCCCCTTCTGTTTTTTCTTTCTGCAGCTTGTGTTCAGCTTTAACGACAAACTGTTTGGCCTGTTGGTAAAGGACATGGAAGCTATGGACCCCAGCATCCTCAAAGGAGAGTCTGGAGCCAGCAAAAAGCAGAAGGTAGGCTCACAGGAGTTCATGTTCGTTCCCGGGGTGCTGTGGAGAACAGGTTCTCATCAAGCCTGGCTACAAGGAGCAGTTTAGGATACTTGCATTTGGAGAAGCTGCACATTTGTTTCATCTGGCTCCGTCTTTTGCCTTGGAGAAGGGGCGTTGTTTTCAGTTTAGTGCAGCCGCCTGTGCTTGTGTAGTTGGCAGCTTAGAGTAACACCTACTAAAGTGCAGAGCTGGGGAAGATACAAGGAATATCTTTTGGGTTTTATGTGCTAATTCATGGAAACCGTCTCTATTGAAGCTCTTTGTCCTCCAGATTGGTCCAGTTTTGATTTTTCCTTCTGTGGAAAGGACATGATTTTGTTTCTTCTTTACTTGCTAGATCTTGATGAAATAAAATAGTTGGGTTTGAACTAACCAAATAACTTTAAAAAGCCAATTTATTATAGCTGATGAGCTTTTGCATTTGATGGTGTTAGTTTTAGAGGAGGTGTTAGTATTTCACATTCTTCTGGTGGCTTTTGTAGTGGAGCTTTTGCTGCCGTTCCTTGCCAGCTGAGCAGCGCTTGGAGACGCCCAAAGCGCAATCTGAGTCGAGCCTAATAGCTTAATGTAATTATTTGTGTCCCTCCCTTTTGCAGATCGAGGTTGGTTTGGTTCTTGGAAACAGTCAAGTTGCTTTTGAAAAAGCTGAGAACTCCTCTCTCAACCTGATCGGTAAGTGCCGCTGTATCCGAACGATAAAAACGTTTGGAGTTTGCTGCTTTTCAGGCCTCAGAGACCTGGGTGCCTCGAAGTTTGTTCTTCTGGTTACATCAGTTGACCTAATCCATTGAAAACTGTATCTCAAAATGTCTCCCAGGTGTCTGTTTAAACAAGTAGGTGACTGGATTTGATCCCTTAGCAACCTGCCGCTCCCTCTAGAAAGCAGTTTGTAGGTGCTCAGGACTCTGGAAAACCACGGTGCTGAGCTGCCACCATCCTGCCAGCAGACTCTAGAAAAGTCAGTGTCCTCCAAGCGTGAGGCTCCACACCTACAGCAGTTCCCTGGGTCTCTGTCCCGTGTTACCACCAGAGTGTATCCAAAGTGCGCAGAGACGGAGGTAGGAGGAGAAAAAGTGAGTGTGACCTTGAGAGATTCTGATGAGCAAATGGGGTTCGATGAGTCGGGAAGTTACCCTGAGCACTCCGGCCTCCTAGGGCCAGGATGGACAGGCACCACGGACCAGGAGATCCAGCAAAGACAGAGACTAGTTGAAATACTTCAACTCTTTAAGTACAGAGAATGGTATTTTCAGGGACACTAACAAGCCATCGCCTCTTTAAAACAGCAGGGAAATAGGAAACTGAGGACTTTTTTTGGAATGTGTAGCCAAAATTTCAAAGTAAGTTCTGAAAATCCCCTCTCTAATGAGATCTCTCCTTCAAGGAGAGAGGACAGCTTCTGAAGAGCAGCTCGGTTTTCTTGACGTCTGAGAGTCCTGCTCCTGGGAAACTGCTGGCAGCTGTGCAGCACAGCACAGGGCGCTCACTGTGTGCGATTAACTGCTCACCCAGCGACGTTATTAACGAAACTATGAACTTCTTTTTTAAAGAGACCATTTCTAAAACCTCAAGAAAACACATCTTTATTTACCATTTCAGACTTTACTAGCAGAGGAATCAGAGAATAACTGATGTGTCCTCCACACATTCAGTTAGAAAGAAACTGATGGAGGGCTGGGGAGGAGTCTGGTGCGTTTCCATGAGCCGCCAGCTTGAATGATGGAGGCCTGGACCATGAAGTCCAGGTCTGTCTTTTTTCTCATTTTCCTTTCCTATTTTGTTCCCGCTCCTGTGAGCTAAGGAAACTTCTCCTTTTGCTGCTGCTCTTCCACAGACAAGAAGCGGCACATTGAAGCTGCTGTGGTGGGGATCAGTGAACCCGGCCAGCTCGGATGAGCGCTCGGTCAAGTACTCTGTTGAGTTCTAATAGTTATTTTTGCAGTAGGCTTCAAGGCACAGCTCTGCCTGGCTGGGAATGCTCAGTGCTTGGAGTATTTGTTACAGAAATAAAACACAGAAGGGCGGTAATCACTTAGGAAAGGAGAATTCAAGTCATTCAGCATTGCAGGAGCTGAGTTCTGCTGCTGCCCTGAAGTGCCATCTTCCCTCCAACGCGAGGCTGTGACTTCAGGTGCTGTAGTTGTCTGCTTCCTGCGCTGTGGTTGCCCCGAGAAGCGAGGAGACGTGAGGCTGTTGTGCAACCACGTACCTCGCGTCTTGTGTGGATGTTCTTACCTGAGAGCACAGCCTCAGGTAAGTACTGCTGTACTCAAGCTGTACTGAAAAACCCCACCAGAGATCCGCAGGCTGAACTGTGGATGACTGTAATTAAGCATATTAACGAGGATGCAGGTTTTAAGAGCGCCAAATGAAATTTGCAATTAGTTCATACCTGGGATTACACGTTTACAGCCCGTTGAGTTTTTACTGTGTTTTGAGGGGGCAGCTTGAGGTGAGTATTAACGTAATCGGTTTGTTGCGTCAGAGCCAGCAGTGACGCTTTACCTGGTGCGTGGTCAAAGCCGTCCAGTGACGTGCGATTTCCTCCCAGCGTGTCTAGGTGTGAGGAGTGTTCCCGTGGGAGAGCCGATGGATTGGAAATAGGATTCCTTCACGGTGATTCAGTCACTGACTGCAGTTGCTTATGCCTCAATTTACTTCTGTCAGAATGGTGCTTTATTTAATCTCCTCATTGATCTGAGGCAGCGCTCCTTAATGTGCTTTGTTAGTCTCTGGAGAATTGTGGAGTTTGCAATAATTAAATTCTGAGAGAGGAGATAAAAGTAAGTGTCACTGAGCACTGCCTTCAGTAAAGGACCTTTGTTTTTTTCAGGAGAAAAGAATTGTAATAATTTACAGCCAATTCTATTTCTTCTACTTAACACAAAGTTGTGTGTTAGGAAACCGAGGGATGATGTTTTAATTCAATCTGCAGGAGTTTTACTGTGATCAGATGCAGCCAGAAGGGGGGGGTGTAGGCTAAGCTCTGCAGGAGGAGGAGCATCCCCGCGCTGCAGACCGAGATGATAAATGCCCAGTGATCGCTGAACCAAGCGCTCAGGGCTGCCCTGCCTGGGACCGTGGGTTAGTGGGGTACGTTCTGCGTCCTGCCCTGGTGTCCCCAGCGTGCTGGTTAGAGGCGAGTTCTTTACTTCGCAGCACTAGGAATTGAAGTACGGATCCCACTGTGTTTAGGCCCAGATTAGTAGCAGTCTAATTCCCCTAACACAGACCTTTTTTTTGGTGTGTTTACTGGATGTTAACTCATTACCTGGCGCAGCCTGGAGTATCTCTGAAGAGGTGATGGAGCAAATCAGCAACCTGCCCAGGCGTAGTTTGCCAGGACTCACCTCTTAGGGGAGATAATGGTCCCCAGGGCCGTCCTGTAAAGCACCGCCTAAGTCTAAGGAAACACTTTTTATCCAATTTCTGCATGAGTTAAGGATAACACTCAGAGCCTTTGCTTTCTCTCTGGATTTTTGTATTACTGTTGGTTTCTCTGGTGGCTAAGGAAGGTGATGTTGCTGAAAGCCATTTGGAAGCTTTGATCTAACTGCCAAGAGCGTCAGTGCTTGTTTAGAAACGCCCTCGAATAAACTTAAGGCGAGCCTACAGGGATGTGGCTGTTAGCATCTCAGCAGTATTCTTGCGGTAGCATTTGTGGTAATTGTCTGCCCCCTAAATGCCCTCATTAAAGCTTCTCAGGAAAGGGAGCAAGGAGCATGGAAGGACAGAAACTTGTGTGGTTGGTCAGCAAAAGCACCAGGAGGGCTGTTCTCCATTGCACGGAGACTACGAGACCTGGCGCTCAGGGGATCTGGCTCTACTTGAAGTGGCTCTGGAAGAGGTAGTGGAACAAACAGACAAAATAAACGGTGGTAGTTTGCCAGGACTGGCTTTTATTCTTCTGAGCTGTAAAGGAGCTATCTGACCTCGTCATTGTTCTGTGTAACCTTGCTTAAAGTTGCTCTGGTACCTGAGGGCTGCAAGACGGTGAGTGTGCTGTCTGGTTTTGGGAGGTCTGGAGAACTACAGACCTTTGAACCTGGACAGAAAGAATCAACAGAGACAGTAATAAAGAGTCAAATTAGTGGGTACCTGTGTAGAGATGGTACGCTGGGAAGGGTCAGCCTGTCCTCTGTCAGGGCAGCCCTACCTCACGATCCCACCGGAGTTCGTTAGGGCAATCAAAAAGCATGGGCGTAAGGGCTGACACAGTCTGCTTGTTTTTCAGAGCTCTCCCAGCAAAGTTCCTTATCAAAGTTCCTTTAAAAGGAAACTAAACAGAGATCTGTAGGAGAGAAGGTCTGGAAGTAAGTAGCCAGTGGAGTTCAGCATAAATCTCTGCTGGGCCTTTTGCTTTTCATTATAATGATTGAATAAACTGGAAAAAAGGCTGACTAACAAGGTGACAACGGTTGCTCTTACGGAGCTTGGTGACTAAGAAATAAAATGGCAGAGGAAATTCAATATAAATAAACATAAAGTGATGTGTGGGAGGAAGAACATTCCTAACTTTGGTCAGAAAGGATTGCTGGTTTGGGCCAAGGTCCCCAGTATGGGTTTCAAGGAGCTGCTGGACCCCTGCTCAGTGGCAGCCTGAGCCCTGGTGGTACCAATTAGAAACCAGGGTTGTTAAGAAATGCCGCGCATTGTTAATAAAGGAAAATGAACAAAACGGAGCAGGATTTTGTACCTGTATTTTTTAAGATACAAACCGCAGTGCGTGCAGTTCTGGTCTGCCTGTGTGCCAGAGGGTGTGCTAGAAGTAGAGAAGACTGAGAGGAGAATGAGGATGCTCAAGTGCGGAGCAGCTGCTGCGTAAGGAAGGAAGAAGTGAGGAGTGCTTTGCCTGGAAAAGGCGCGACTGAGCCGGATACCGGACAAGCCCAGTATCATCCCAGGTAGCCTGACAGTGGGTACTGAGATGTTTACTGTCTCCTCAGCTGTAAGAGTTGGGGGACGTGAAGCGAAGCTGGGAGGAGCTGGCTCAGACCCCGAGAGGTGTTTGGTTGGGCCGCCAGCAGCAGGCACGGAGGGCCGGGTGCTGCAGGGCGCTCTGGGTGCTGAGTTTACAGGAGCCCGAGGGGAACGGGGTGAATTTGTGGCAGAGAAATCTGCTGTGGATTCTTAAATACATGGGCACAACACCCGGCTTGAGCAATCTCTGAACTGGATGGGTCGAAGACTGGGAACGTAGTTTCCGAAGTAAGCCGGGTCTCTGGTGTACTGCCCTTGCGTCCTCGTCACAGCGCATCCTCCCGTTTGGAACCGAACACCGAGTTAGCTGGACATGGGACTGACCTGGTGGAACTGTTCTGGTGTTCGTACTTCTGTCTGCTGTAATTCTGCTATGTGTTTGAAACTAATTTTTTTTTTTTCCTTCTTTTATTTTTTTCCAGGTAAATCAAAGACCAAGGAAAACCGCCAGTCCATCATCAACCCAGACTGGAATTTTGAGAAAATGGGCATTGGGGGCCTTGACAAAGAATTCTCAGATATTTTCCGACGAGCTTTTGCTTCTCGAGTTTTTCCACCTGAAATTGTGGAGCAGATGGGTGAGTGTGACCTGAGAAAGGGGGCTGGGGTACAGGATGCAGGCCTGTTTCTGGCTTGTAAAGATTAGACATCAACTCACAACCTTCTGATGCTCTAACCTGGCAGTTGCTTAGGGGTCTGATAGCTGACAAAGCCTTTTCTTCTCCTCTCACTCCGACTGTGTCTCGTACTCTTGTTCCTTGGCTAGAGAGGAAGGAAAAAGAAAAAACGTGAATCCTCAGCACTGGGTGTGAAGTGTCTGAGCGAAGGCGATACAGGATTTAACTGAACCCTTCTCTGTTCACTCAGATGCTCCCTGTCCTTTTGAACGCTTCATTTATTCATAGCGGTGAGACCGAGTGCTCCTATTCCTGACTCGCTGGCAACGGGCTGTCTCTGTAAGGCAAATGAAATTCTATCTTGATGATCCTGCCTTATATATTAAATATCTGTTGTCCCAGCAGTTGCACTATAAACCTACATCCTCACAGCGTTAGCTCAATAAATAGTGTCTTGTGTGATCTACGCTTGGTCAGATTTGAAACGCTGGAGAGGATGCACAGGCTGTGGCACGTCTCGGAGCCTGTGAAATAAAAGCGCAGATGCTAAATATAACTTCTTTTTTTTTTATTTTGGGGTCGGAGGAGGGAAAGGCAGTCCCATTACTTGGTAAACATGTGCTGGCAGGCAGATAAATGGTACTGGTTTTAATTTTTGGTAAGCAATATGCAGCTGCAGAGATCTTATTTTGTCACATGAGGAGGCTGGGGATGTTATAGCCAGTCCTCGTTCTCTGAATATAATCTCTGTGGGTTTGTATTTAAACTTGGAACCCGTAGCTGTGTAATTTCTATGTATGTTTATATTTCTTGTTCCTCCTTCCTTCGCCCCACAAATGAAGCAATCAAGATTTTGATTACAAACCAGATTTTCATCAGAAGATACCTCCTGTTGGTGTGTGGCTGTGTAGAGTGTGTCCGTTTCCAGTGCTTGTGGAATTGATGTTAAAGTGACCTTCCCTTCGAGGTGCGTTCGTCTTTCCTTGGTGATTTGAACACTTAGGAGGAACAGCAAAGAAACCCTGTCGGCTAAATCAAAATAGTGTGTGATTCCCCCTCTGCGGCCTTTCGACCTCATATCGATCTGGGAGCCGAGGCCGTCGGGGGGCTGATCTTGGTTCTCTTGCGTTTTGTGGCTATGAGCAAGTCAGAACTTCTCTGCCTCTGCCTGAGAATATCAAATGCTTGAATTTGTTAAATATTTAGCTGCTCTGCGGAGAGAGGCAGTGAGGGAAATGGTGTTGGCTATGGAAAGAAAAGCTTTGACCCAGACACTCTGTGTCCAGTTCAGAAATGTTCCTGACGGCTGGCCTTTGGGTGGGCCGGCATCCCTTAGTTGAAGTATTTTTACCTTTTGAAGTAATTTATCATATATATATATACATGGCTGCAGTGCCGAGTCCTGAGGTAAAAGATTTAGACTTTGGGAGCAGTGGCCGACACACCGGGCGGCCGCGCTGCCATTCAGTGAGACCTGGACAGGCTGGAGAGTTGGGCAGAGAGGAACCCAATGACGTTCAACGAGGGCAAGTGGAGGGTCCTGCACCCAGGGAGGAACAACCCCAGCACCAAGACAGATCAGGGGTGACCTGCTGGGAAGCAGTGCTGCGGAGAAGGACCTGGGAATGCTGGTGGGCACCAAGCTCTCCATGGCCAGCAGTGCACTTGGGGCCAAGGAGGCCCATGGGACCTGGGGGGCTTTGAGAAGAGCATGGCCAGCAGGTCGAGGGAGGTTCTCCTCCCCCTCTGCTCTGCCCTGGTGAGACCACAGCTGGAGTTGTGTGTCCAGTTCTGGGCTCCCCAGTTCCAGACAGACTGGGAACTACTGGGGAGAGTCCAGTGGAGGGCTGTGAGGATGATGAGGGGGCTGGAGCATCTGTCGGGTGAGGGAAGGCTGAGAGACTTGGGTCTCTTCAGCCTGGAGAAGAGAAGGCTGAGATGGGATCTGATCAATGCTGATCAATATCTGCAGGGGGGTGTCCAGAGGAAGGGGCCAGACTCTTCTGAGTGGTGCCCAGGGACAGGCCAAGGGGCACCAGGCACAAACTGGGACACGGGAAGTTCCACCTGACCATGAGGAGAAACTTGTTCCCTCTGCGGGTGCCGGAGCCCTGGGCCAGGCTGCCCTGAGAGGGTGTGGGGTCTCCTTCCCTGGAGAGATCCCAGCCCCGCCTGGACGCCCCCCTGTGCACCCTGCTGGGGGTGCCCCTGTTCTCTCAGGGGGTTGGGCTGGGTGATCTCCAGAGGGCCCTGCCCACCCCACCAGCCTGGGATTCTCTGAATCTGTGGATTCTCATCAGTGTCACTGGGCTGCCATGAGCATGTTAGTAGACTGGAGATATTTAGAGCTTGTTTTCCTCGTGCTGTAGGTTCACCCATTCAACATCCCTGCCTGCGCGCATCTGGCAGCGTGGTAAGCAGTTACGTGTCAGACTACGATTGCTTTCCCTTGGGATTGTCATTAGCTGCATTAACCTGGCTGCTGGGCGCTCCGCAGCTCACTTTGCCGTGGAGGATCTGCATCTCCATCAGGTACCTCTGGAGAAGGCTGGGAATCTTGCTGAGTGCAGGGTGAGGTTGCGGAGCTGCTTTGCAGGGTGTGCTGCTCACACGGTTCCTCTCGTTAATTGATGTTACTTAATACAGGAAGAAAAAGCTCCTCTGAGGGACCACTAGTATTTTGATTACCCTGGGCAATGAATTAAAGGTGTGCCATATTATTTGTATAAATACGTATACCCTTACTTGTGCGTGTTTACGCACATACTGCACAAAGAAACATTTTTCTGGTGAGAAGTGGGACTCGGACCAGAGCTGTGCCGCTCTCTGATGAACCCTAGGGCTAAAGAGCTTATCTGAAATGTGAAAAAACAAAACTTTCTGACATGCATTTTCTTTGCCTTAGTTATAACTTGCTCTTAACTATATTTCAGATCTGAAATGTCAGTGTGACAGCTGTTCACCTTTGTGTATAATTTATTGGGAAAGGAAAAGAAAGAATTTGCTTGCTCTCTGGTGCTCACCCGTTTCTGGTTTTTGCCCAGTGCTCAGCCTGCAGCTTCCATGCCAAACGCAATAAATATTTCTGTCCCGTAACTACACAGAGGCTGTATAGACCCTTTAAAAATTGCTTGCAATTTGTGTGTGGTTTATCTAACTTCCAAGGAATGTTCTGGCTTTGGAGCATATAAATCAACGTTAGTTAACTGTATCATCCAAGGGTGTAAACGCTACTCTGCTGCCGCAGCCTTTGGTTTATCCAGGAAAAGAAATCTTAGATCAACTTCAGCTGGTCCTTAAACCTTGTCACAGCTCCCTGCTGCCCCAGAAAGGGGCAATCTGCTTTTCCCATCCGTCTATCTGCCACCTCTACTGTGGCAGCCGTGGGCTTGTGTGGTCCCGTAGAGAGCTAATGCAGAGGGAAGCAAAAAATACTGCTGGTAAAGCAGTCAGTGGTGTCAGCACTCGGGCAGGTCCGACGCTGGCTGGCTCGATGTGACGTAGCTACAGAATGCCAGGGCAGCAGCGGGGGTAAGGTCGCTTCTGAACCACATCGATCCTGACAGTCATTGGTTTAAGCTGACTGCTTTGAGGGCCACGGTTCCGCAGTCATCTCCTGGAGATTCTTCACATTGTGAGCACTGGCAGCGCTGTTCTCAATGCTTCACTCTTAATGATCTGCCAAGGGGAAATAAATCCGTATCGGGGTGAGGAGCGGGGACAGGGCACTCCTTTTTAGTGCCATCCATGAGACCTTGCTGTTGTATGATACTTCCAAGGAAGGAACGCTGCGCTTGTAGGACGCTGGCGGAGGTGAGGTCCCTTCCTTCCTGAAGGACAGCCCTGGCAAAGCCCCGTTTCTAGGGAATCGTCCTCCTTTTCAAGCCCTGTCCGGATCTCTGTGCCCTGCAGCTCCCAGTAAAGCTGGGCAGCTTCGTGGTGAACTGCAGACTCGTTCTGGCATCCTCTTGCTCAAGCTAAACCTCCTCCTTTTTATTTGACAAATATTTATATATTTCTAAACCGTTCCTGCTGAAAAGCCCTTTCTTCACATCCATGTAAATTCTGGATTTTCTGCCGAGACTTTAAATTCAGCTCGTTCAATGGCTTGGGCCATTGTCTGCCGTTAAGATTGTGGAGTACTTATAACACTGTTCTCTCTTTTGTTTTGGGTTTTTTGGCTTGTTTTCCTGACTTCAGCAGATATTTAGCCATTTGGACTAAAGCTTTTGATATTTGATGCCTGGAGCTGTAGATTTCAACAAAACTAAAAAGCATTTTCTTAGATCTGGAAAGAAAATGCAGTACTGCGCTCTTGGTTTTCTTTAAAAAGAACACTCTAGTGTCTCCAGGTATTGAAACACAATCTTGACTTTCAGCAGGGAAGTGATTTTAATAACATCTGTGGCACATTAGTCGTTGTAGAGGCTGCTGAAAAAGCAGGTCCGGTATGTATGTGTCATTACCGTTTGATAACAGGTATGGTGTCCAGGTATAGAAACTTTTGGTGTTACAGATCACATTCCTCTGAAGACATTGAAATGGAACCCAAATTCCCCATCCTCCCCCGTTTGCCATCGGTAAGTAGGTTAAATCAGACTTTTCAGAGGTGATTTCTGTTTTCCTGGTAACCACCTTAACTCGTCCTCTGACCTCCTGGGACCCGTTGGTTGCAGCGCTCTGGATTTTTGAAGTACAACTGCCGTCTATATAAAGTGAAGTGTTAACAAAACCCAAGATCAGCAGATACTCAGATATTATTTTCTTTCTTGGATTCTGCCTGGGAAGTGGAGACTTGTCTTTTAAGGTATCTTAAAAATTAATATGTTAATGTTCTTGAAGTACTCAGATACTATAAAAGAATAATAATAATGGAAAGGATCTTACCCAGTCTGTTCTTAAAATAGGATAATTTTAATGAAAAATCAGCATCAGACATGTCTAACCTGCGATTGAAGTGACAGAAATGCCAGAACCTCCCCAGGCAGCCTGTTCCACTGCTTAGAGCATCTTTACTGTCAGCGTTTCCCAGGTGTTTATTCTCAGTCTTGCAGCAGTTCATCATCGGTTGTTTGTTTGTTTTATGTTTTTGGATGAGGCTTTTACATACTTGTCTGTTCGTGGTTCTCTTCAGTATTCTCAAGCTAGATCTCAGATTCTTAAACCATTTCTCATACCCTCTAGATCACCGATCGTTGTTGTTTCTCTTCCCTTGGTCCTTCTTCACTGCCTGGAAGTGACCAAAACAGGGCACAGGAACTGAGGGATGAATCAGTTCCAGGGCGGTCGCCCGGCTTTGTCTCTGCCGCGCTGTTTGTGCCTGGTTATAATCCGTGGTAGGAAGATTCTTGTTTTGTTTTGTTTTGCAACGTGCAGTTAATTATTCCTACCCCAATGTGGAAACTTGTGCATCAAATTACATTGGTTTTTAAATGAGCTTCATCCTGCCCGTCGGTGCGTTTGTGGATCTTGGCACTGTAACGTGCAGCTTGAACGGGTGCCTTCGGTTCCATCTTCCAGGCTGTTGATAAACGCACCGTGTGCCGGTAAATCCAGGAGGGATCCTTTCTTGTTATGCTTTAAAGTTTGTGGTGGTTTTTTCCATCCACTTGTCTGCCTTTAACTTCATTGGGCCTGTGGTTTTCCTACATGTTTATGAAGATTTGTAAGACTTATTTATATGCTTATGAAAGTCTAAATCTACCTCTATTGCTTTACTTGTTTTCTCGCACCCTCTGTGTGTGACCTCCTACCCTTTCCTAGAGGGAAGTTGTCACAGACTGATCTAATGAATTCCTTTTGGCTATTTCCTGTATCCTTGTTTTCTTCTACTCACTTAAGAAGACGTTGTGCCAGAATTTTCCAGAAATTGGGTTAGCAATAGGTCTGTGCCACACAATCAGACAGTAGTTGAAGTTGAAAGGGATCTCTTGAGATTTAGTCCAACCTTGTGGCTCCTTTCCTTTCCCTCAGCCCTTCTTTTCCCTTTATTACGGATGACGTTTACTTTCTTACCCACCCTGTACAAGTTCTCAGTGACTTTGAGACGATTTCACCCACTCTCAGTGCTCTTGGGTGAAGTTCATGTCCAGGTGACCTGCAAATAACTACTACCCTGGTGGGCTGTCTCTTGTTCTCTTCCTACTCCCATCTCCAATTCTTGCCCGTTTGTCACTGGTGTCAATATTAGCTGCCACGTAACACGTGTTGTCTTCATTTGTGTAAAAAAAAAAAAACAAACAAAACAAAACCGTATTTAGCAGTTTGAATTTAGCATTTTCTGGTTTTCACTTTTTTATTGAGAAGTGGACCAGTTCTTTCCTGGGTCTTCTCCTCCTACTGTGATTATAAAATGAAGTGCTGTACTTGCTCTGAAGCATGTGGTTCCCCATGGCCCCTGAGGCTGAATCTGGTCACTTAACTCTTCCTCCAAATATCTAAAGACCTCTGTATGCAGTTTCTTTGGGGACAGCTAAGAAGTCCCTGACATCTGTCTTTTCCCTCACCTTCTTAAAACCATAGAGACTGACTTCAGACCACCCAAGCATCCCCATGTACAGAAACTTGAAGGAGGTGAAGAAGCTGATAACATGAGGAGAGATCATGTGTGGCTGGATAAATGGTTGAGGGAACAATTGAAGGTCCATACTTGCAGTGGAGAAGAGTCGCAGTCACGTTCTGCAGAGTTCTGCTGTTCGCTGTGTCGGTGAATGGCCTGGGAAAGGCTGTTGAATCTAAACTGAAGTCTGGATTGCAGTTGGGTCTGATGGATGCAGCCATGAGTGCTGTGGAAGCTGGCCCATGGCAAGAAAGGTTGGATCTGGTACTTAAGGACATGGTTTAGTGGTAATAGGTGGTGGGGGGACGGTTGGACTAGATGATCCTTGAGGTCTCTTCCAACCTTAATGATTCTGTGATTGTGAGACCACTCTCAACTCTCTTTGGAAGATTATTGCAATCAGGAGACGTTCCTGAGGACTGGAAGACAGCATGTGGCACTCCTATCTCCAAGAAGGGCAAGCAGGAGAAGCCAGGCCTGTCTGCCTCAGTCTCTGGGCAGGTGATGGAGCAACTGATTATGGAGGCCACTTCCAGACAAGTGAAGGAGAAGCAGCTGGTCATGAGCGGTCAGCATGGTGTTCTGAAGTAAAAATTGTTTAACCTGATAGCGTTGTACGATGAAATGAGTGGCTCAGGGGATGAGGGAGAGCCGTGGATGTTTCTCTCAAGTGTACTAAGGCTCTCAATGCCTTAGTACTGAGCAGCCCAGAGCAGCCTTGTAGAAAAACTGGTGGAAGATGGACTAGGTAAGCAGGCAGCACGGTGGACTGAAAACTGGCTCAACTGCTGACCTCAAAGTATCAGCAGCACAAAGCCCATAGGGAGGCCAGTCAGTAGTGGTGTATCCCACGTGTTCATACTGGGACCAGTAGTGTTTAACCTTGGTGTTAACGACTTGGATGATGGCATGGAGTGCACCCTTAGCAAGTCTGCAGATGACACGAAACTGGGAGGAGTGGCTGATGCACTGGGCAGCCTGCTCTAGGTGAACCCCCTTTGCACAGCGGGTTGAACAAGGTGATCTCCAGAGGTCCCTTCCAACCTCAACTCTTCTGTGGTTCTGCAGAAAGACTTTCCAGGACTGAGTGACTCGTCAGTAGACCTACAAATGACCCTTCCTGTTGATCAGTGAAGATGATGTGCCTGAAAATCACAACTTGTAAAATGCTGGTTGTGCTGGTTTTCCTCTCGAGCAGCGATTTGGGGCTGTAGCAGATCTACAGGCACAGTAGGGGTCAGTCAGTTCCTACTTGAATTTGGTAATTATTAAGAAGAACTACATAAAAAGCCACTAAGTAGAAGATACTTATGCCAGTGTTAATCTGTAGTCTGTTCACATATTGAACTGCTGGATCCAGTCTTGGCCTTTGTATGGGAAAGGTGCAGTAAAACTGGAAAAACTTTGCAGGAGGGCATCAGGATGGCCCGGGCAGAAAAGCTTCTGTAGAGTGAGTTGGCTTGAAGCTCTTCAGCTTTGGAAAGAGACCGGTGGGAGGGATGTGAGCGAGGGGGCCTCAGAATTCTGCGTGGCCAGGAAAGAAAAACGTTCTCCCTTTCCACGCAGGGAGCGAGGCAGCGTGAAGGTCGCAGGCACAGGCTTGGGCTGGGGGAAGGGGCCTTCCACCCGCTGTGCTGCAGGGGAGTTCCACGTTCCCGCGTTGGTGGCCGTGGCTGTCACCAGAGGACTTTTGCTCTCACTTGACGTGGCAGCAGCTGAGGTGGTAGCTGTCGGGCGTCAGCGCCACGGCTCGGCAACCGCGGTCTTGCTCTGGCTGGAAGGCCGGGCCTGCGGCAGCCCGCTGGCCCTGCTGCGTTGATGCGTGTTTGCTGTGTGGCGCGCTGCGGGTGCCTGTTCCGTAAGGCGTTCACAGATTGCATCCCGTTGGCTTTCTGAGCAGACGGAAATGATCCAGCTTTATTCCAAAAAAGTAGGAAATGCCGGTGAGGTTTATGGCTGTTCGCGTCCAGGGGGGATACGGCTGTCAACGTCCACCGCTGCGTTCGGCAGCCCGTCCCGCAGCTCTGCGTAAGCTTCCTCCGCGGTGCGCTGCGTTTCTGGAGCTCCTCTGTGGAGAGTCAGAGACATTTACTTCTTTATTTTTTTTTCCTGCAGTGGTGACTTTTTTTAAAAGATTGGTTTGTTTTGTATGTACTCTTACCAAAACCCCTCTTTCTGAGAGCCGTGACTTTGTGTAGCCAAAGGCATTCCATTGGAAGCTTCTCGAAAGCTGATTTATTTTCATTTTTATCACATTCCATCAGGAATTGATGAATGCCCTGCCGTTGCCATAAATCCAGTTATTGCCTCCTTACATATGCACGCGTTAAACTTCTCACAGCCAGGCAAGGTATGATGAGGAAGCTCTTTTCAAAGATCTAGGAAGAACTTACTGACTCGGTTGTCCTCTCTTTACAAGTGATTTGGTAGATCAGAACACCCCTGGCTATGGAGAGCCCACTTAAAGTAAAAACTTCTGCTTCAGCTTTGAATTGGAAGCAGAAACAAGTTGCCTCAGCCTTGCTCCTTGTCGGCAGCATGTAAATCCTACAGGAGGATGAACTGGGGGCTGGAATAATACTGAGCGTACAGGAGGAGAGAGGGGGAAATTCCGCCCAACTGTGTTTTCTGGGAAATTCTGTCTGTGGCAGGTGGAGCCTGGGAACGCTGATCGCACTCTAACCTGCCTGAAGATGGATGTGCAAAGATAAGCATCTCTCCCTGATGTGTTCACTTTTCTGTCGATGCAGATTGCCCATAGGTTCTTCTGAATGATACAATCGCACCAGAATGCTTTGATTTTAATTAAAAGGGGAATTACACTCCCAAGTAGAAAATCCCTATTGTACTGAGACACCGCTTCTGATCTTTGAAAAGACGTGAATAATGAGATGTGAATAAATAAAACTTTATCTTGTCTTTGGGTAAGTGACATCCTGGTTCAAAACCGTGCTTGGCTTCTCTTGGGGCGCTAGTGACTCCCCCTTCTTACCAGTTTTTGTGGGTTTTCCCTAATATTTTGTGTAGCATCTTCCCCATGCTGGTATGTTTTAGTACCTGTTAATGTACCTATTCAGCCTCTGACTGGATGTCATTAAATCACGTTAATGGAGTATCGCGTTACAGAAATGACCTTTGATTTGGAGTCCTAGTGGTAAGCTTAACGAGTTAGAGATGTCTGCACTGCTAATAATCTGTGTTTATAAGATTCTCATAATAGTATTGACATTTGGGCTGCATTGGTGAAATCAGCAAAAGGGAGATAAACTTAATCAACATTCCTGTGCGGTGCGTAGGATCCTGCCGGGGGCTGAGCCGTAACATTTGCAGTTTGTCATCACCTGTCTATTTTACTAAAGTCCGGCTTGTGTTTAGAACTTTAATTTCAGCCAGGTGAACGTGGCTGGACAGATCTCTGCTGTCGCAGCTTGTGGCAATTTGGATTTGAAGAGGAACTAATTGCTTTGGCTTCAGGAGTGTTCTTCCACCTGAGACCCGGCTCTGTGTTGCCCGTTCAGTGGCAGCCAAGTCTGGCAGCAGATGGCCAGCGCTGTCCTGGGTGTTCAGAGGTGGGGGAACACGCCGTTGCTCGCTAACGCCTGAGCGTGGCTCCCCACCAGTGGTGGAGCTGGTCTGGGCCCGGGGCGGTAGCGTCAGGTTGGCTCTGGGAGCCTGCTGGGTATTTTTGCCCTGGAGGGGTGAGAAGGTGATGGCACAGCGCAGCCGAGGACGTTGTCAGGCAGCTGAGGCAGTGGCCCCCCGTCCCCTTTTCCCTGGAGGGGAATATTTGGGCTTTTCAAGAAGTTCTGGTTTTTGGGCTGTAGAATCATATGGTTTGGGTTGGAGGGGACCACAAGGACCATCTAGTTGCAACCCCCTGCCATGGGCAGGGACACCCCCACCAGCCCAGGCTGCCCAAAGCCCCATCCAACCTGGCCTTGGGCACTGCCAGGGAGCCNCGCTGCTCTCCCTGACAAACAGCCCCTCGCCAGATTTCCTGTAGGTCCCCTTCAAGTATTGGAAGGCTGCGATTAGGTCTCCCTGGAGCCTTCTCTTCTCCAGGGTGGAGAAGCTCGTAGTGGCTGTGACTGGGTTGTGCCTCCTTCTAGGAGAGAACTGGTGCATTGCAGGAAAACTGGAGAAAAAAAAAAACAGGACCAGACTGTTCTTTGTGTTTCTTTTTTGAAAGCTAAAGACAAATGATACTCTGCGGTAGGATCTTCCTGGCTCTTCCAGGATGCTGCCAGGCCCGTCTGCGTACATGTGTCCTGACTTGCCGTAGCCTTTTGATAGCCTCTCTTGCTTGAGCACAGTGGAGCTGTCTGAGCATCAGTTTGCCTGGGATTTCCCTTCAAAGCATCACTCATCATCGAAATCCTGCTTTGCGCTGTTTGGCTACACAGGTGATCATGTTCCTCCGCGAAACACGGTAACAATACCTTTAGTGACATTGATTTGACAGGAATAGCTTTTAATTTATCTACGCCTCACTCGTTCCTGTGTGAAATTTGTCGTTACTGACAGCGTATGTTGTTTATGTTTTTTGACTCGTAGATGCCTGAAAGTTGACTAATGAATTCTTCTCAGCTAGATCTCTCCATTTCTGTAGTAAATTTTTTCTCTGCAGAGAAGCCCAGAAAAATCTTCCAGCTTTATTACTGTGCTTACTCAGCGCAGCACTGTTGCTCTCCAGGGTTTGGTAGGGATGAGACCCTCCTCGCAGCAAGGTTCTCCTGAAACATTTCATTGTATGAACAACCTGAGAGAGACTGGACAGCAGAGATTATTGTCTATTGAGCAACTATTCAGATTGAAATTAATTGGCTTAATCGCTATTTTGGAGTAAACAGAAGCACAGCTGAGTATCAGTGAATTAATGAAGCAGAACGTTGCTGTGCAGCCCTGAGGACCCTGTTGTGTGGGGGGAACTTACCACGTAGCTGAGCCACGCCAGAAGCTAGGAGGGAAGTCATTCCACGTGGGTGACAAATAACTCATGTGCCCAAGCTCGTTAAACTTTTGATGATGGCAGAGGCTCAGCTCGGATCCTCTAACGTCTGAGCTCTGTGCCATTGGCTTGCTCCTTTTTTTGGTTTTTGCTTTTATTGTGTATCTCAGCCACTGCTGGAGTCTTGTTGGGTGGTTTGGGCCCTTAAAGTCAAACTGCAGGAGTGTAGTGTAAAATGGATGCGCCATGAATGTCCTCTACGGCATGGAACAGTTTCTACTAATTAACCTGTTGCTTTTTACCTCAAATAAAGGGTTTAGATAAATTTTCTTGAAACAGAACATTGGTGTGTTTAATCTTCAGACATAGCGATGTCTCGTTTTCCTCACGTGTCTGGGCAGGGGTTGTGTGCAGAGATCAGATGGAGCAGGAGAAATGGAGCAGGTGCTGCCCACTTCCCTACCTCTGTAATTAAAGACGTATGTTCGAAGTCGAGTTTTTTGTCACGGCAGATTCCGAATGTTTTCCTGGCAACTTCCTCAAGCTCTCCTTCGTCGGGATGCCCCCACGGGCCTGGTCGGTGAGGGCGAGTGACCTGAGTTACTACTCTGGAGGAAGGGCCGTGGGTGCAGGAGTCTGTCCACTTGGTGCCGTGTGTGGCCCAGATGGCCTAAAACACACCAAGGACATCATGGGTCTGTGTAGGCCCAGTGTTTTGTTACCTGCACATTTTTCTTTTCCATGGGCAAAGTGAGGAGATACAGTGGGGAAATAATACTTTTTGTTGTGCTTGAAGTTGTTTAGGAAGAAATAAATTACTGAAATACGTCCTGTGCCCTAGATATGGAAACTAAATTTGTTTACTCATAGTTTCATGTTTATTCTTTGGTCTTCAGTATCAGCTGAAAAATAGACAAAGGTCTGCTGGAAATACAAGGCTCTAGGCAATGAAGTTCTATATTTCTCTCTTCCATTTCCCCACCACTTTGCCACCAGACAATATCCAAACTCGTTCTGCTGCTGAGCTGCCTTGGACACGTCTTTGACCTTGGGCAGTATATAGCTGCTGTGTAGGTAACTTCTGTTTTCCTGCGCGGGTTGTGTAGCTAGATGCCTCTGCTGTGAAACTGTGGCTTTCTACGTCTTGGAGGCTTTCCCCAAGTCTGGTGCTCAGTGTTTAAAATCTGGTGCTGATACATGATCTCTGCTCTCCTATTTCAGGGTTTTCCAACACCAGCCCCTTCGGATTGCTCCCAGGAAAAAGGTTTATGTCTTGATGCAGTTACTTTTCCTCTCTGGCTAGATCTTGCCTAACGCTGATGGTGCCATTAAATGACTAACCCAAACTTCATTGTAGGCAGGTGCTGGTACCACAACCTCTCTTAGCGTAGTATAAGGCAGAGCACGAACGATTCAGGCATAACGATATTCAGTTGATAAAATATTTCTGGGGCTCATGAGCTGTGTGTGCAAAATTCCACGAATCCTTCAGGGAACTGTTCTTGTTCACACTCGGAAACTTCTACCAGGGCTTGCCTGCACACTTAGGAAACATGTGCCTGTTGCTGACCGGACTGTGTCCGTGTCCAGCGTTAGCTTGCAACCGTTGTATCCCGTTTCCCTTGTGGAGAGAATTTAAATGCCAGTTTTCATGCACAGTGATCGAAATCCTGTTATTTGAATAAATTAGAATGTTTCAGGTCTTTCTAGTTACAGGTCAGGGTCAAGCTTTTTGGGCCTTTGATGGTTCTAGTGGTTCTTAGAAGCCTTTTCCAGTTTTCTCAATATTTGTCCTGTATTACATGGGACTCGTTAAAGCCCAACACAGGGGTAAAAAGTAAAGGCATTATTACATTATATTCCTCGTGTTCTTGTTCAAGAGTCGGATTAATGTGTTTGATCCATGTCTGCACCAGGAGCTCACCATCAGTTGAGTAACATCAGGGCTCTGATGCTTCATTCTCCTTGAAAACTGAACTCGGTTGGAATGCTGTGGCGGAAAGCTGCCTTTGTAGGCACCGCGGGTGCAGCGCATGCTTGTCCTAACCTGCTGGTGCAGCTTTGCGTGGTGTTTAGGGCATACGGTGGCGTTCAAAGAAAGAGTATCTGCAGCCCCCGGCTACCTGGCGTGGTCAGCGTCCCTAGGACCGACCCACTCTGGGGTTTGTGGTGTGTTTTTCACCTGTTCACCAAGCGATCTCTCTTGCTTTGTGCTACTGACCAGAAGTTCTCCTTCAGGCTTTCGGTCCTTGGCTATTCCCCTAGCACGCCTAACGCATGGGAGAGCGTCGGCGCTGTCCTGCGCGTTATTTTTCCTGACCGTTGCCAGATCACTGGAACGACTTGGATCCAGTCTGGCGATTCTGTGTTTGAATTTCACCGGTGAAGGCGCCGAGCAGAGCTGAGGCTGATGCACGTCTCTGCCAGAGCCCTGTGGAAGCACCCCTGCTGGAAGCAGCAATTCCCTCCTCACTATACGCTGTTTCTGTCGCAAGCCGGCTTTCTAAACTTGTTCTCTCTTGTTCCAGGCTGCAAGCATGTGAAAGGCATTCTCTTGTACGGGCCTCCAGGCTGTGGTAAAACACTGATGGCGAGACAGATTGGCAAGATGCTGAATGCCAGAGAACCAAAGGTGGTCAACGGTCCAGAAATCCTCAATAAATACGTGGGTGAATCCGAGGCCAACATCCGCAAGCTGTTTGCTGATGCAGAAGAAGAACAGAGAAGGGTAATGCAAATCTAAACAGCGTGGTCAGTAGGAGCGCCCCTAGAGAATGACCGGAAAGGAGGTTTATAATCAGAAAATTGCTGCCTGCCTTAAAAGACTGAGTCACTGCTCAGCTTGTGATTATAGTTATTCCTTGCAAGTCGCTGGATATTAGTGTTCTACAGATTCATGCCGTGTCGGTTGAAAAAATGGTCTTAGAACCTGAAGAGGGAGCTGGCCTTCTCCTGGTTGTGCTGAGAGGGACAACTTGTTTAAATTCTGTGCAGAGTTATTTGGAAGTGATGCGGTAGGACCCACCCGGCTACGCTCTGCGTTCTGTGGTGTCGCCTGCTCAGGAATTGCACAAATTTTGTTCTTTTTTTTTTTTTTTTTTGTAGGGGAGACACAATTAAGCTGTTTGGATTTTTGCTTCTAAATACAGGTGGCACATAACACAGGGTGGATTTCTAATAAGCTTTCATGGTTTCAGCTTTTTGGGTTACAGCCTTATTAGCGTATTATAATCCTTGAAGAGTTGTAATTGATATATCATTAATTTTTTCTCAGCAGAAAACTAATGGATATGAAAAGTGTCTTAAAAGGAGAGTATAGATCTTTGAAACTGAAAGTGGAGATAAAGACTCCGTTTTTTCCAGACTTCTTTTTTTTTTATCCATTAGATTAGCTGGCTATCAAAAGCCCAATCTTCAGTTTGAAGGTGTAAACACTCATTTCATGTGTGCTATGGTAATTTTTCTCTGCTGTGGATCACTTAATCTTGGTAAGATTTTCTGGGAAAGAAAATATAATTTCAGGCAAGTCACAGTTAGATGTAGGGAAGTCTTTTCAGAAGATGTGAACAAAGGACACTCTATCCCTTTAATTTTATTTACACCTAACAGGACTGCAGATTTTGCTAGTGGCTTGCAATCATTTAATTTTCTTCTGCAAAAGATTTATTAATCACTAAGTCGGCTCTGCGTGGTAACCCATACCTATGTAAACAGTCTCCTCCTCTCTGGTTGCTGCAATGTACCTGAAAGCTGCTTTTCCTTTGCAAGAACACACCTGTTAAAATAGACTTTATATTGGCTGGAGGGGATGGTCCCGATGACAAGTTGTGAGATTAAAAAGGCCTCGGAAAGGTTGGTATTGTAATGACTTGTGTCTGGGGCAGATTGCCAGGGACAGCACATTTACCCAGTGTTAACATGGTCTCTGCTGACCACAAAAGATGTTTTAGAGGTGGAATTTGAAGGGAAAAAGCTTCGTAATACGGTCACAAAAAGTATCCTGTTCTCTTAGCAGCTGCAACCGCTTCACCTTTGCGTGAACCTGGAAATCAGCAGTTCTGCTCCTGAGTGGCACTGAACAGACTCCTTGAAAATACTAAGCACCAAGCTGCTCTGGCAAGCTCTATGTTCACCAGCTTTAGTACAACCCGGGGTATTTCCCGCGTTGGGCGCGTCCCTCCAGAGATGCGCTTTGTTCTCCATCTCCCTTTGAGAGGGCTTTCCCAGCTACCGAGTCCTGCGACCCTTTGCGCCGTGTGCCCAGCTTTGGGCTTGTGCTTTTCCTGTGCAGCCCTTTTCTGTGAAACGCTGCTTCTCTTACCAACGTCAGTCGTGAAACCCTACGTTGGGGCAAAGCCCACCGACCACCCCGTTTGGGAGGGTGACAAGGTCTTATTCTGCACAGGAGTCAGATACGTGCATACCCTGGTTCTAAACCCACTTGGAGGTATCAGTGTTCTGTATCCTTGTGGCTGAGCTTGTTGAGAAGTTAGTGTTGTGGTTGGATTGCTTTCAGTGATGACATGTGGCATTCCTGATGTGTTTTTTCTCTCCCCATAGCTTGGAGCAAACAGTGGTGTGCACATCATCATTTTTGATGAGATTGATGCAATCTGCAAGCAGAGGGGAAGCATGGCGGGTAGCACTGGTGTCCATGACACTGTTGTAAACCAGTTGCTGTCGAAAATTGATGGAGTGGAGCAGCTCAATAACATCCTGGTGATCGGTATGATGGTGCTTACTGGCTCTGGTATGGGGGCTGGTTGGAACTGCTGATATTTTGCTCACTGCAGGTCAACTCAGTTTATCTTTACTGACACGGAATCTGCTTGGACTCATTCAACCTGAATGACGGCTATATAGCAAGCATCAGCAGCAGATTTAAAGGGAGATGGTGCTGCTATGGGCCCATATTGCTGCTTTCAATAATTCCCTCCTTCAGCTTTCGATAACGAGCGTTTCATGGTTTAAGAAAATTTGCAAGGAACGATAAGCGTATTGCGGTTGGATGCAATGATCTTAAAGGTCTTTTCCAACCTAAATGATTGAGGGCTGGAGCCCCTCTCCTTCGAGGACAGACTGAGGGAGTTTGGCTTGTCCAGCCTGGAGCAGAGAAGGCTGCGGGGAGCCCTTGGAGCCCCTCCCAGTGCCTGCAGGGGCTTCAGGAAAGCTGGAGAGGGGCTGGTTGCAGGGCAGGGGGGGCCAGGCCAAGGGGAAGGGCCTGAAGCTGCAGGAGGGGAGCTGGAGCTGAGCTGGGAGGCAGCAATCGTTCCCTGGGAGGGTGCTGAGGCCCTGGCCCAGGGTGCCCCGAGAAGCTGTGGCTGCCCCTGGCTCCCTGGCAGTGCCCAAGGCCAGGCTGGATGGGGCTTTGGGCAGCCTGGGCTGGTGGGGGGTGTCCCTGCCCATGGCAGGGGGTGGCACTGGGTGGGCTGGGAGGTCCCTCCCCACCCAAACCAGTCTGAGCTGCATTGATGTATCAGCATATGCAGGAGTGAGGCTTCTCCAGCTGTGTTTCTAGTTGTTCTGAGCCCTGCAGACACCACACAGATACAGGTTTGATCCCTGAGCCCTGACTCTACTTCAGGCCATGACTTTTCCAGCATTTCTGGAGATGGGTGTCTTTTGTCTGTTTTCTGGCGACTCTCTGAGATATCAGCTCTAGAGGCTGTGTTCAGGAGTTGGAGACCCATTTACAAGCTCAAATCACGCTTATTTTGTTTTTAACTTTGAATTTAGGAATGACCAACAGACCTGACCTGATTGATGAGGCTCTGCTGAGACCGGGAAGACTGGAGGTGAAAATGGAGATCGGTAAGCAAGCTAGCACATCGCAGGGCACAGGCTCGCACGTACTTACAATAGTAAAGCGAATACGGATCATCGTGCGAACAATTAACCAGGATGGTTTAGGAGCTAAATGTCGTGCAGCTCCCTCCATAATACTATGTGTAAACTTAATCAGCCAATTAAAACCCCATTTTAGATTTACTGACTGATAAGCTGTTGCCCTGAGATGAGTTTCTGTCCAGCAGAATGGGTAGGTACGGGCAGGCAGGACCCGGAGTCTCTGACATGAATGAAAGGAGCCAAGTCATGGCACCAGGTCATTCCTGGGTGGAAGCTGCGGAGCTGTTGAACTTGGAGAGCAGGCAAACCCGGGGTGTAAGCGATTCTTGACTTGGAGGAAGTGCAGCTCATTTCATTTGCAGGAAGTGAGAACGATGACAGTCACTGCAGGAGCGGGAACTGTTAGCTAGCATTGGTTATTGGCTTCTGCAGTCAGCAGGTCTGGGTTATTGCATCAGCAGAACTACAAGTGGGCCGGGGAGCTCTGTTAGCCATGGACTCTAGTGAGCTGGAAAAGAACTCCGTCAGTAACTCAGAAGGGGCTTTTATAACTGCATCTGCCTGATGCCACTGTAGATTAAATAATGGAATATTGATAACATACAATTTATGAAGAAATTAAGCCCAGATCATCTTAGATTCACAAAAACAAGCCTCCGACTTTGCATTTGCGATCAGGAGCTTGATCGGTGAAGGTCACGGTGGAGGCTAAAGGTGACTGGGCTGTGGTGCTCAGTTCTGAGGTTAACAGTGCACAGAGGAAGTTTGAATGCTCAGAGAATAGCCTGGGACTGATTAAAAGCTTAATGATCTTGTCTCTCTTCCCAACCTTGCAGAGACGTACAAACATCACAAAATATTTTCTATGCTCCGAGCATAGAGTATTGTAAAGGTAAAAACTCTCAAGCTTGGGGGAGTCACAGGAAAGGAACAGTCAGGGCTGTGAGCATTACCACAGTCTGTTTCCCTTCAGTTGCAGAAAATTAGATGAAAATGTCCATATAACCCTAAAAATCGTAGGCTGTCACATTAGGGAGGCAGGCGAAATTGTGTCCGTGCTGCTCTGAACTGTGGGGAGAGCTTGAAATCTGATCGGTCGATGTAGCCGTAAGAGCTTGCTCGGGATTTTTTCCTTAAAGGGTAACGTCACTCTTTGAAAGAGCCAGAAACAGGAAAGAGTTTTTGGGGTAGCTGAAGAGGAAAGATTGTTAGGCAAAAGAAGGAATGGGGAAATGCAGAGGTAACCCAGGCAGTGAGTTAACTGATGCCCTGGAGTTAACTCTGTCCTGGAGTGCTGTAGGAGACAGTTTCCATCAGGCCTTACTGTGCATGTAGCTCTTACAAGATGTGAGGAATCAGCGTGAAGATCCAGCTCGAGCACCAGCTGTGCTTTAAAGAGCTTGTGCAGCACAGATAGCATGGGTGGCTACAGGTAGGCTGGAGACTTAGGAGACGGATACATTTGTTAGGTGCAGGAAGAAATACTGAGAGAGACTTGTGCCTGTTCCTGGCACAATGCACAAAAAGGGGAAATTGGGTAAAGAAGTGCGTAGCGCTGCGCAGAGGGTAATTGGAAGTCAGACTGACGCATAGTAGTGAGAAAGAATTAGCACTGGCAAAGACCGTAGCCGGATACAGTCTTTACGAAGGAGCACAGCTACAGGGAGTTGAAGGAGAGGCTCAATAAAGTGTGTTTCAGGGATGAAGAAGCGCAGCCACAGCAGTCACCTCTGAGCAATCTCATACTTGAAAACAAATGCTGAATAGCAACTGTAATTAGTAAACACAGGTGAGATTGATTGTGCTGCAGCTGTAGTATTTGTATCGTTAGTTGTCAAAGGTTAATTAAATAAATTCCAGGGATTGAGCAAGGCATCCCTAGAATAAATTATCAGGTGATAAGGACTGAACACTGCTGGGGACTCTGCACGTTGTGAAATGTCTTTTCACATACCCTCAGCACAAATACTAATTGGTGCAAATTATCAGATCCTCATAATAAAGGCTGTGAAGGTAGGTTGGAAAGTGAGCTGCAGAGCAGCACGGTTTTACGGAGACAGTGATGTGCCAGACTGGCTTGTTAGGCGTTCCCTGAAGAAAAGGCTTTTCTGTACCTGCCATTACATGTGTTTTTAGAAAGGACTTGCTAAGGTGCAAACTAGGGAGTTCCCACCTCAATCAAAGAACATGAATGTTGTGTGAGAATGGTGTGGGCCAGGTGAAGAGGAAGGTCAAGCCCCTGAATTTTAGCACAGTGATCTTTCAGTTGATTAAGTAATTAGTGGATGGGACCCCCTGGGAAACGGCCCTGGGGGATGGAGGAGCAGAGCAGAGCTGGCAGCTCTTTAGCTCTCAATTCCCATATGTAAGAAATCACGCAAGGGAGGCAGGAGGTCAGCATGGGTCGGTAATGACCTCCTGGACAAGCTAATGTGGAGGAAAGGCACATGTAGGGGAACCAGGGACGTGTATCCTGGGGAGAATACAGGGACACTGCCTGGATGGGTAGGGATGGGGCCAGGAAAGCCGAGGCGCAGCTGGAGCTGAATTTGGCGAGGGGTGGGAGGAATGCTGGGAAGGGCTTCTGAAGGTGTGCTGGCCAGAAAAGGCAGATTGAAGAAAATGTACAACCCCTCCAACAGATAAGGCAGGAGAACTAGTGGCAACCGACATGGAGAAGGCTGAGGTCTTCAACAATTTTTTCCCCTCAGTTTTCACTGGTAATCACTCTTCCCACATCTCTTAGGTCTGGGACTGGGAAATCAAAGTCCCTCCTGTCGTACGAGACCAGTTTTGAGACAGTCTGAGGAACTTGAACGTACACAAGTGCACGGGACTTCACAAGGTGCACCCCAGGGTCCTGAGGGAACTGGCTGATGCAGCTGCTGAGCCACTCTCCATCTCATTTGAAAAGTCACGGCAGTCAGTCCTGGACAGGAGAAAAGGGAATGTCGCACCCGTTTTAAACGAGTAACACGGTGCTCTGTGGGAACTGCCGACCAGTTAACTTCCCCTCAGTTCCCAGTAAGGCCATGAAACAGATCTTCCTAGATGGTATGTTGAAATGTGTGGAGGACAGGGAGGAGATTAGAGACTGCCAGCATGGCTTCGCAAGGGGCAAATTGTGCCCGGCTAATCGAGTGGAGCGACTGCGTTGGTGGGTAAGGGACGAGCTACGGATGTCCCTTACCTTGACTTCTGCAGGGCCTTTGATAAGGTCACCCACAGCACTCTTGCCACTAAATTTCAGAGGAGGAGTTTGATGGATGGACTGTGACCAAAGAGTAACAGTCAGTGGCTCAGTGTCAGGGCAGTCCCCAGCATTAGTACAGGCCTGGGGGTGGGTGGATCGAGAGCAGCTTGTGCAGAAGCACTTGGGGGTGGTGGTGACTGAAAAACTGGACATGAGCCAGTAGTGTGCCCTTACAGTCAGAGAGCAAATTGTATCCCAGGCTGCATCCAAAGTGTGGCCAGCAGGTCGAGGGCAGTGGTTCTCTGCTTCTACTCTGCACTTGTGAGACCCCCTGGGCCTCTCCATCTAGCTCTGGGGTCCCCAGCACAAGAAGGACATGGAGCTGCTGGAACGAGTCCAGAGGAGGCCACGGAGATGATCCAAGGGCTGGAGCCCCTCTGCTCTGGAGACAGGCTGAGGGAGTTGGGGTGGTTCAGCCTGGAGCAGAGAAGGCTGCGGGGAGACCTCATTGCCGATGATCACTACTTAAAGGGGGCTTGTAAGAAANCCCTGAGGGTGCTGAGGCCCTGGCCCAGGGTGCCCCGAGAAGCTGTGGCTGCCCCTGGCTCCCTGGCAGTGCCCAAGGCCAGGTTGGATGGGGCTTTGGGCAGCCTGGGCTGGTGGGGGTGTCCCTGCCCATGGCAGGGGGTGGGGCTGGGGGGGCTGGGAGGGCCCTCCCCACCCAAACCATTCTATTGATAATTGCAAGGTGGAAACTGGGTTTAGGGATGCCAAGGGACTGACCAGATGCCGTTGTTTAAGGTAAATTCCTGGTACAGAAGCCTGAGAGCAACTAACTTGGAGGAACCCTTAGGAAAGAAACTAAACCTTATGCTTTTACCGTGCCGAGGCACTAACTGACATACGTTCTGTTTAAATCTCAGGCTTGCCAGACGAGAAGGGTCGATTTCAGATTCTTCATATCCACACAGTACGGATGCGGGAACACCAGCTGCTGGCTGAAGATGTGGACATTGCAGAACTGGCAGTTGAGACTAAAAACTTCAGTGGTGCTGAATTAGAAGGTTTAGTTCGAGCTGCTCAGTCTACAGCCATGAACAGACACATTAAGGTCAGTCCTATTGTCTCTCCCTGGGACAAAAAAAAAAAGGAAAATGATTATGTGCAATTGTTTCTTGAGTGTTTACTTCCAAATGGGTGGTAGCGTCTCGGCATACCTTAGGAAACGAAATTCGTATGGACGCCACCTTTTCACTGTGCTTTTACATGGTTCTGAATTACCTCTTCCATCGCCTGACCTCCCAGTGGCTCTTACAGGGTTCAGTGGGAATGGGAGGTGATTGTTTGTCAAGGTATCTTGAGAAAAACTTAAAGTCTTGAGCTGAGTTTATGGATTGGAGCCAGGAGACAAGAGGTGGAAATGAGAACAGCCAGTCGTGTGGAGGGATGTCTGCTGGAGCCGTGCAGCCCAATGTATTCATAAATGATCTGTAAAGAGGGATGAAAAGCGAGGTTCCAGGCTCAGAGCTGTTTTGTGGTCATAAAGACAAAGGCCACCATGGAAAACTGCAGAAGGCATTTGAAATAATGTGCGTACACAAGATGTGGTGAGTGGATTTAAGTGTATGCAGGGGAGAGAAGATCCAAACAGGTACAGGCAGTGATAGGGACTGCCCTGACCACAACTGGGGGTCAGGTTCCTGGAGTTACCGTGATCTTGGGGAAAAAAGAAAGCTGGAGAGGGGCTGGTTGCACGGCAGGGAGGGCCAGGCCAAGGGGAAGGGCCTGAAGCTGCAGGGGGGGAGCTGGAGCTGAGCTGGGAGGCAGCAATCCTTCCCTGGGAGGGTGCTGAGGCCCTGGCACAGGGTGCCCCGAGAAGCTGTGGCTGCCCCTGGCTC
>VWZZ01005673.1:58815-88575 GCA_013399095.1 Psophia crepitans
CTTGCCCACCCCCAGCCTACTGCTGAGGGGGTGGAAGAAGGGTTGGAGACACAGCCTTGATGTGTGCCGGCACTGCTCGGCAGCAGCCAAAACCCTGGTGTGTTATCAGCGCCTTGCTGCTACCAGCGCACGGCACCGTAAGGGCTGGTGCGGGGAAATCAACTCCAGCTCAGCCTGACCCAGTACCCTGGTATGTCTGAATCTGTGCAGTCCTGGGACACCCACCTTGAGAAGGTCATGGTCGAGCTGGGGCATGGAAAGGCAGCAGGGAAGGCCAGAGGTATAGGAGGGTTTTCACTGGAGGGATGGTTAGACTGGGATTTCTCAGCCTGAAAAAAATACAGTGAAGGGTTCTGGAAAGTACAGGAAACAGAAACTTGTGTGATGAGTCTCGGTGTCCACAGAGACTTGTAAAGCTCTCGGCTCTCTCCATTCTAGAGGAGCTTTCCCAATCTTTGCTGATTATGAGAGGTCAGCGTATCTTTAACTGGAAAGGAGTGAAGGAGCACGAAATGTCAGGGTATATTAATCCAGACGCAAACCACAGTATTCGATGGTGTTGAAATGTGAGATGATTAGTTTGTGAAGGAGGAGGCTGAAAGATGCAACCCCTTTGCTCTGGTGGCCAAGGGTTGCTGTGAATTACTGCAGGGAGCAGCCTTTGACATCAGTTCCACAGCACTGGGATATTTTTTAAGTAAAAATTCTGTTCAGCCTTTAATAGGAAGGGAGAAAATCATGTTTTCATTTAATCTTAAATCATCAATCAGTGGGTTGCTTAGACACGTATATCTCCTGGGAACACTTTCTAAAGGAAAAAATGGCTCTTTCTGCTAATTTTTCTTTCATAACCGTAATGGTTGAAAAGTTATTAATTGTTTCCAAGAGCAAAAAACCCCACAAACATCAGCGGTTTCTAATTTTCTTGTGTTCTGTCTCAAAAAAATAAAAAATCAGCACCTCTGGAGGTATTTCCATCCCTGCAAGCAAAACGTTTTCCTTAAATAATTAATTTTGCTTAGAGTTGATGTTTTTTCAATGCCTGACTTTTGGGTGAGTTTGGAGCCCGTTAGTGTTTTGCTCTGTTCCCTGTTGTGCCACAGCGGTGCGGTGGGAGGGGAGGGACTGGCAGTGCAGAACTGTAAGAGAGCGGTGCCCTCCTTCGGGTCGGGGCGTGACTGACATCCTGATAACGCACGCGCGCGTATTCCAAACGGGAAGCGGCCACGCTTTGGTTTTCTTCTCAAACGCTTTGACGTGGTATTTTTGGATAACCTGATTGCTTATTCTGAAGGTGTCTCCAGCCAAATGATGCGTTAAGGTATTTCATTCTCTCCTACGGGTACTGCAAAATTTAAAATATACATCACAGGCCTGACCTAGTTTTCAGAAGCACCTAGGAGAAGCAGGAGCACAAGTTGAAAAGGGGCATTATTTCTCTGAAGCATTTCAGCTCTTCTGATAATCTCTCAAAGTGTGTGTGTGTGTGTGGGTTAAAAATGAAAATGTATTAATTACGGGCTAGGAAGGAAACCACCCCCCCAGTTTTTAAGTATACAAACAACTTCAGGAATGTATTTAAAGTTTCGAGCACCTTCGCTTCCCTCTGCAAAGCAGAGGAGTGATCAGCCTGTGCTGGAGACCATCCATGAGGTCGATGCATGTGGCATCCTGTGGTCCTGCCTGGTGGGGAGAAGGGACTCTCTGATGGACAGTTTGGCACGGTGTGGTTGGCCGCTCCAGGCTCCCGAGGTGGCTGCTTAGAGGCTGCGTTTGCTACTCTAAGACAAGCATAATGGGATTGTTTTTATTATTATTTTGATTGTTATTTTTCACTCCCATGCTCACGTGCGCTAGGCCTTGTTCTTGTCCCAGTTCTCCGAGACACATCTTTGAAGGTCAAAGTTATTTGACTCATCCATCGCCTTGGTCTTAGGCAAAAGTGATAGAGGTTGCTATGGCTTCCAAGAAACTCCTTGAAATCCCCCATTTCCTACCTCCTAAGCTATCAGATCATGTAGGACCATTATACTCTCAGGTGGAAGCCGGTGGTGGTGTAAGACTCGGGTACCTTTCAGTGAAAATCATACTTGTTTTGGAATCTAGAGAAATTATTACAGGATAATTGGGAAATTGAGACATTATCGAAAGCCTTTCAAGGCTGCACTTTGGTGGAAAAGAATGAAGGTATTTTACCTCGTCTCTGTGCTACTTAAAAATAGATTTCTGCCTTACCCCTTAGCAGTTAGATGGATTGCTTTTCACAGATCAGCTTCTGCCCCCTCTTGTGACTAATCCTTTTTCTGATATCTCTGACTCCGCTCGGGATCCTCAGCAGCCTGCACCCCTAGGATTAGTACCTAATAGCCAGTGTTTGTGTGCTGTTGAGTGGGAAAGTTGCTTCAAATCCATTTAATTCCTGATTGCGACCCAAGGCAATCAACTGCAGATCTACGAATAATCCTCGTAACTGGAGCCGCTCGGTACTGCGGCGCTGCAGCCATACGCAGGAATGCACCTACAGCGCCCTGTGAAGGTGCCTCTCAAGTTGTTTATGAGAATTAAAAACCTCTCCCGGCCCCAGTGTGAGCAGCTTTGGGCCACCTCCTGGTGGTACCTCGAGTTGTGACCGAGAAATGGTTTACAGAGGAGATCACAGCAGTGCCATCGCTGCTTTGTACTTGCTTCCAAGTCCTTGGCTTTTAAATGTTGCTGGACAATTTGGGAATGGCAGGAGGGAAAAAGGTGATGCCCTTCATTTAGGAAGGAGTGCGATACGAGCCGAGCTAACTGCGGTTTGTTTATTCCAAGTAATACCGACTGTGGTGCCTTGGGAGGATTCGTGGATTTGGTTGAACTGAAGCAAATAAAGATAAAGCAGAAAGAAATCTAATATTTACCGGTCTCCAGGAAGACTTTCTTGTATGGAGAGGAAAGTGCATGGTTTGAATAGGAAATGGAAACCTCCTGAAACAGCGCTGTGTGAATAGTTCTTAGTTTTACTCCGTTGCAGAAGATGGAGTGGGTAGATTCAGAGTTGGGTTAAGCCAAGTTTTTCTGAAGAAAGTCATGCAATGAAGGAGGCTTCATCCCCTCCCTGTCCAGCACCCAGAAAGCACAGCGAGGAATTTTTTCTACAGCCTCGAAATGGGAAGAGTAGTTCCCTACTCTGGGAGACCCTACATAACTCAGATAACTTTTAGAAATCTAAATGTAGGTGAGATCAGTCCCATGCTGGGCACCAGGCTGAGCCTTGCTGGCACTTGGGTTCTGTAGCCAGGGTAGCACAGTGGCAGCAAGGCTGGTGCAGAGCATCCTGCTCCTAGCTGGGGTGGCTTCTCTGAGACGTGGGGCAATGGCCTTACTCTTCGCTCAGCTTTCCACAACTGTTAGTGAACAGCTTCGTGGGGCTGGCGTAGGGATGTGGCTCTGAAGATGAGGAGTGCTCCAGAGGCATCCAGCGTATGCCCAGCAAATGTCTTGTTAGAAGCGTTTTGCTTATTGATGCAAATGGGTTGAGTCCGTGGACGGAAGCTGCTAAGGGGTCGTGTGTGGAACTGCTGTACTTCAGTGTCTTTCGTTGCCTTTTTTAGGCCAGCAACAAGGTGGAAGTGGATATGGAGAAGGCGGAGAGCTTGCGTGTGACGAGAGGAGACTTCTTCGCGTCTTTGACGAATGATATCAAACCCGTAAGTAGGCGCTGTGTAACTCCTGGCAGCGTCACCCTGAGCAGTTAATGATGTGAAGTAGCAACTTCCTTCTGGGATCAGCCGTGCAGTGGTGCGCCGTAGGCTGAGGTATTGTGTCCAGGGTGGTGGGAATGGAAGTGGTGAGCCCCTTTCTGGCTGCCGTGCTAAGGTTTGCACCTTTTGTCGCGTGCAAGAATCATAAAGAGAAATAGAACAAGTAAAGGGAGCAACCTGGAAATCCTTCTCCTTGTCCTATACAAGGCCGCTTCAGTTACCATCTGACAGCTTTAACATGGACTGTAGCAGGAGCTTTAAGGCTTATTTTGAGAATTGTCTTTAAATGGTGTGGATTCAGAACCCATTGGCAACTGCACCAATGAGAATTTGTTTTCAGAGTACACGAAAAGATGTTTCTGCATCTGGCTGGTCCTTTGAACTGGAATGTTGTGTGTCACCAGTGGATCTTCCAGTTCTGACTGTCTCTTTTAAGCATCTTCCAGAGTCTTGGTCCTGGTCACTTTGGTGATGTTTAATTGTTTCATGTGTTTCTGATGTGATGCAAAATTTCTCAGTGAAATAAATATTCCCCTTCTCAATACAGGCGTTTGGAACCAACCAGGAAGACTACGCGAGCTACATCATGAATGGAATTATTAAGTGGGGTGATCCAGTGACAAGAGTGTTGGATGATGGGGAGCTGCTTGTTCAACAAACGAAGAACAGTGACCGCACTCCTTTGGTTAGCGTTCTTCTAGAAGGTAAATTTAAGAAAAAAGAAAATCTGTAAAAAAAAACCCCAAGCCGCTTCTGTAAACCGTTCCTGTCTGCAGCCCGAACGGTCATCTGCCACATCCTGCAACGGTGCGTAAGGGAAACACGGGAGGAAAACCAGAATTGGTCTCTTTCTGTTTACTTGGGTGGACTGACTTTAGATATGAAAACTGGCTTCTCAGCCTGAGGGAAACCCTGTTCTTGGAACAGCGGAGAAGTGGATGTACCCAGTTAATAACCCACACGTGGATGTTTTACAGTGCGAACTTCTCTAGCTGATTTAGTTGTCTCAACCCTCTCTGAAGTCACTGGAGAGCTCATCAGCGTCATTAGCTGAGTTCAGGCAGCAGTTCATCTGGGCACATTTAGACGCCCGCTGGCAGGCAGAGGTGGGTCACCCTCTATCTAGGCTGGCAGTGACTGGGAAGCGTCTAGGAAACTAGTTCCAGTGTCTGCGCTACAGGCAACTTGTTGTTTAGCACTTCCCTCTGTCTTCTCCTGAAGTCAGAAAATGTGGATGGCCACTATTGCATAGCGGCCCGTGGCTTCGAAATTAGCCTTGAACAGATCCACGGAGTAATTCTGTGGGATTGTGGCCAACATATCGCTTGTATGCAATGGCTTCTCACACTCCAAATTGGTTTGATTTGGGTGTATAGATTAAGATGTGTCTTTGGTCTCTGTTTGAATTATTCTGGTGTGAATTCGGGCAGATAACAAATTGTTGATGTGTACCTGGCGTTCACACGGTTAACTTGCCACAGGATCTGCAGAAATCATATTTAGAAGGGACGTAAACAGAGTTCAAGAAATTTATTCAGAATACAAACACATGCTGATCTTGGTGCAGTGGCCAGTCCTCCAAAACGCGTAGCGTCCTCTTTCGTGTTGGTTTCGTGGCACATCAGTCTGCACGTGCTCAAATAGTCGCGTTACTTTCCTGCGCCTGGAGGATAGGATTGTACTAGGAGCCAGCGTGTTCCTTCTGCAGGTGGAAGGAAAGGTCCTTTCAAAATGCAGATACCTCTGAGTGAGATTATAAACATGCTTAAAATACCAGCCGTGCTGAGCTTACCAGGGCTGTTTTCTCCCTTGTTTTTTCAACATGTTCGTTCTTTGTTTCAGGTCCCCCCCACAGTGGGAAGACTGCTTTAGCAGCAAAAATAGCAGAAGAATCCAACTTTCCCTTTATCAAGATCTGTTCTCCTGATAAGATGATCGGGTTCTCTGAAACGGCCAAGTGCCAAGCTATGAAGAAGGTACGTACGCGTCCTCCTCCGCGCCGTGACTACAGTCCAATTCCGTGTTCTCTAGTGGACGGAAACGTGAATTACCCTTGTGACTGTGTTTTCCGCTCTTTGAAGGTCCTAAATTCCTGTGCATATATTTACAAATAAACTGAGTGAATGTTTTTGTGGCACTGACATGAAGTGACTCAGGGAAAGTTTTGAGGCCCAGTTGCGTCCTACGTGTGTAACCCTGATTAACCGCGGAACAAAGACCTGACTGTGATGAGCGAGTCTGGAGCTCTGCCCGCAGAGTGGAAGGCAGGACTTGGGGCTGTACGTGGAAAGAATAGATCCTGCCTGAAAGAAACTAGGAACGGTTTTGAGGTGGTAATGTTTAGTTAAACAAGAGGTTTAACAGCTTGGGGAGCAGGGGGATGCAAGCAAGTGGAACATCTCAAATCATTTCACGTCGCCAGGTGGAAGGAAGGAGATTTCATTTGCTGAAACAAGCCAGCACTTCTCCTTCTAGCTGAAAGATACTGGGTGAAGTGTGGGAGTGAAATGTTACTCTTAGATCAGTTTGTTGCAGGATTGGGTGGTTTCTAAGAGAAGCAATGTGCTCGTAGCTGGAAGCCTGGTTTGTAATTTAGATTCCAAAAGGAGCCTTTGGACCTCGACTCGGTGAGTGTGGGAGGTAGGCCTGCAGAACACCGGTGTCCTCAGTGCTGCTCCTTGCTTAAACCCTGACCTTTGCAGGACACTGCTCTGCTGCTCTATAAATCATAGAGTCATTAAGGTTGGCAGAGACCTCAAGGATCATCCAGTCCAACCGTCCCCCCACCACCTATTCCCCACTAACCCATGGCCCTCAGTACCACATCCAACCTGTCCTTAAACACCCCCAGGGACGGGGACTCCCCCCCTCCCTGGGCAACCCGTTCCAATGCCCGACCACCCTTTCCCAGAAGAAATTTCTCCTCATCTCCAACCTGAACCTCCCCTGGAGCAACTTGCAGCCGTTCCCCCTTGTCCTGTCACTGGTTATCTGTGAGAAGAGGCCGACCCCCAGCTCACCACAACTTCCTTTCAGGTAGTTGTAGAGGGCAATAAGGTCTGCCCTGAGCCTCCTCTTCTCCAGACTCCCAGTTCCTTCAGCCGCTCCTCATCAGACTGGTGCTCCAGCCCCTTCACCAGTTTCGTTGCCCTTCTCTGGACACGCTCCAGGGCCTCGATGTCTTTCTTGTGGTGAGGGGCCCAAAACTGGACACAGCACTCGAGGTGCGGCCTCACCAGGGCTGAGCACAGGGGGACAATCACCTCCCTGCTCCTGCTGGCCACCCCATCCCTGATACAGGTCAGGATCCTGTTGGCCTTCTTGGCCACCTGGGCACACTGCCGGCTCATGTCCAGGCGAGCATCAATCAGCACTCCCAGGTCCTTTTCCTCTACACAGCTTTCCAGCCACCCTGCCCCCAGCCTGTAGCGCTGCCTGGGGTTGGTGTGGCCCAAGTGCAGGACCCGGCACTTTGCCCCAGGTGATGAGGGTGGTGTGGAGGCTCGGTCCGTACCCGAGTGGGTCTGTTCTCCCCTCAGTGTGCTGTTATGGGATGTAACCAATATCCAGCCTGGGCAGAAAAAGCTTTGTATTTGTGTGTGTGGGATTTGTGTGCGTGGTGCTGTACTGTCAGTATTGCCCCAGCTCCAAAGCAGCGAGGAGTGGCGCTCTGCCCATTGCTTGCAGTTAAACACAGGGTGGGGGCTTTTTGCAAAGTGTACGGGGTAAACGAACAAAACTGAGCTCTGGATTTGCTGAGATGGTGATGGTTTGTTAAATGCAGGTAGAGTCTAGTGTCTTGGTACTTACCTTTTCCATTCTCTGTTTATTCCTCTAAATCCCGCTGTGCTTAGTTAAAAACACGTCAGCAGGACCTATCATGACTATTGTCGTTTTACTGCTGATTAACAATGAGTCATTTTGCTGTTTTTTAGATCTTCGATGATGCGTACAAGTCCCAGCTCAGCTGTGTTGTCGTGGACGACATCGAGAGACTTCTAGGTGAGTTGGGGCGGTGAGAGCGAGCTGTGGTGTCTGCTCTGCAGAAATACTTCAATATTTGCAATATTGCACAAACCAGAAATGATCCGGAACCGTTTACTTCGCGAGCCCTGAACTGGTTTTGAAGCAGTGAAGTGGCTTAAGTGCACATCTGCTTGGTGGGCATCAAAATGCATTTTTCATTTCAGATTATGTCCCAATTGGGCCACGGTTCTCTAATCTGGTGCTGCAAGCCCTTCTTGTACTGCTGAAGAAGGCCCCCCCTCAGGTAAGAAAGTAGTGGAGGGGCGAGGTGCCCTATTGCTGTACGAATTTTGGCAGTGAAGCTTTGGGTCTTGCTGATAGCGGCTGTGCTGCCAGGGGTATTAGTGCTGCTGTCTCTGGTTCTGTCAAGTTAATCCTCGCCCGCTGCCGTTCGCTCCGTGAGACATTTCTAGGATAACTGCAGAGGATTCAGCTTTAATTACCTGATTACTTAAGGCTCAATCTTCTGCAGTTAGTCCCAGAAATACTGACTAAGGGAACAGGTTTAACTTTGGCCACGTAAAACCTGAAGGTGCGAGCTGGCTGCTCTCTGATTTGACCAAGGAACTCGTTAGGCCAAGTCAACCCCTGGTGACACCACGGGCTCCCCCTTTATTTAGAAATCAAGTTCTAAGTAATGTCGGATTGTGGGTGTCAGGGTTTTAATTTGTTCTTAGCTTGAAATTATCAGGTGTTAATTACAGTGGGTGAGGAAAGCGTAAGATCTCGCTCTCCTGCTGATCCTGTCTCTTTGCACTTTCTGCCTTGATGAGGTTTAAGAACATCACAAGTGATAACGTTTCCGAAGCTTGCACTGAATGAGACAAACAGGCAGGGATGACTCTTTTGTTTGCCATTTTTCTGTCATTCACTGGAATTCTGCTGTGTGTGTGGAAGTATCTGCATGAATAAATAACATACTAACAGGAAAACCTTGCAAGTTGGTGTCAGGAAAAAGCCGAGAAGCACAGCCCGGATGAACTCAATTTTTTTTCTTTGTCATTTTTAATATCCTGGGAACAGCAACGTGTGCGTGAGTGTTGTTTTCATTAGAGAGTTTGGTGAGAAGACCTTTCAAATATACAACTTTGAACTAAATTGTAATGCCACGGGCCCTGAAGTTCCCTTGGGACTGTCAGCCTGGGAGAACAAAGCGTTTTCCCAGAGAGCTTTCTGTGCCACGGGAAGTCGCTAACGTCAAACTTGGGTTCTGTTACAACGTAAGCTGGGATGGGAAGGCTGCCTGTATGCAGCGGCACGGTCATTTTCCATCATCGCAATCTCGTGTAATCGTTGACCTATTGCTGGGTGTTTCCGCAGCACCAGGAAATGCTCGTTCCCATCAATCACCAGGGAAAAATAGACCTTGATTTGCTTCAGTTGTCAAAGGAACTTAAAATATTAAATTGTCCGTTTAATCGTTGCGTCCTCTGAATGTGTTTTGCTGCTTAGATGCACTTTTGTTGGCACCCAAGCCTCCCCGAAAGCAGGATGCAGGGCTTGAAGCTCACAGATATTTGCCAAGTTTATGCATGTTGCTCGAGATTTGTGCTTTGCAGTGTTTGAAATGCCCTTGAGGCTGGGAGACTTTGGCTTGACAGCCAATATTATGGTGACTTAAGCCATAAATTGTTGGAGGGCAGAGAGGGAGTTTTCTGAGGAAATGTCACTGTTTGATTGATGATTTTTTTTTTTTTCCTTCCTCTCCCCCCCCCTTTTTTTTTTTCCTAAGAGTCCACCACTGGCTACTGTGGAAATTAGGACATTGGGTTAGAGGGACCCTTGGGGCAGTTCTGCCAGTGGGCTTCTTCCTAGCACGTGTGTTTCTTGTGAGTTCCCTGTGATAGCCGTGGCATGTGAGGATATTTTTAATTAAATAATTTTTAATTAGAAAACCCCAACAGTGTATAAGAGGTAGAGCCATGCAGGAAAAGGCCGTTTCTGCTGTGAATGTTTACTGTGAAAAAGATTGAATTTGGGCATGGAGACTCTTGGGGGTTTTTAAACTCCAGCGAGAAACCCATGAGGGAGATAATTCTGCTGGTTAATCAACGCCCTTCCCCGTTCCCTCTGGGACGACTAGTTCCCTTGGGGAGCAATTTATTTGGAAGTAATGGCTGGTTTCAGGGGTTTGGGTGTAATTGGAGATGCAGATGCATGCTTTAAATGCACATGAGCAGCGTCAGCGGTACTAACCTGCTCCACGAAGTCAAACCAACTCCAATTTCTGTGGGATTGGGATCATGGTTTACGTTTGTTTCTTGTAAAAATGGAGTGTCCTGGGACGTGCCTGGCATTCCCTGTGCTGAGAGATCCCTGAGATGCTGGGGAGACAATACCTGTTCTCCATTGCTATCCGAGAGGCTCTTTACTCTGCCACTAGTGAGAGGGGCCCGAAATACCGAGTTGGTCTGGAAGGCTCAGAAACAGGAACAGCGAAGCAGTCGAAACCACAAGCAAGGAGCGGGTGGGAAGCGGAGGGTGCGTTTCAGCAGCGCCGCTCCGCTGCTCCCATCTTTGTGGCCCAGATTATGTATTCACCCGGTGTTGTCACGTCACTTGCAGAGAATATACTTAATGTGCAAGCAGCTTCCTACAATTACTGTAGGCTACGTGTGCAAGAGGAGCATTTCTGGGATGAAATCTTATTAATTATGCATTGAGGTATGCGTCTCTGTTGAATTGGTTTATGAAAGCTGCCTCCCAGACTCCCCTCTTCCTACTGAGGCTATATTATTTTAACGTGGTGTGGGAAGGGCAAATACTTGAAGCTTCTGGTTTTCTGGCCTTTCTGGCTTGTTTGTACTTTGCAGAAGTTTTGAGAGTAAACATGTTAGACTTTAAAGAAACTAAAACCATCTCTGAGTTTGCTTTAAATTCCCGGTCGCAGCTCATGCTTGCTAGTTCCGCTCAGCAATGCTTAAATAGTGGTATCTATTACTACTAGTTCAAGACGACTGACAAACATTGAATTTTGTTTAGCATCTTTTTTTTTAAACCAATTAAAAAGCTTTTCTAAAATGGATTGAAGAGAAGAAAATAAACCATGTTCTCTTGGGTCTTTATTTCAATCAAGTTTCTCTGTGTTGTGCAGGAGAAGAGGCTGGGGGGGGATAGAAAGACTGAAAAGGACTGTCGCAGCAGGGAGCCAAGCAGGAGAAAAGGACTTCTCTGAGAACTAAGCAGCAGCAGCTCCGAAAGCCGAAGCTGCTTCATCTACATGCAGAGTCACACAAGGCATGGAGACACTCACCAGCCCCACAGAGGTTTCACATGTGCTTCCCTGCTGGTTCCTGTGAAAAGCTAACAATTGGCTCAAAGGGTGAAAGACCATTGCAGCATCCCCGCGCTAAGCTGGACGTACAATTTGTGCAGTGTTATGAAATGTCTGGCTTAGCGAGATGCTCTCGACCACTCTTGTGGATGCCCTTCCACTGCTCCCAGAGGCCCCCAGCCCCTTTCCTCCCTGGGACGCTGGAGGCTTTTGCCGATTTATGAAAGTTGATGGGGGAAAGGGAGGAATAATCTTGTTTGGTATAATCCCAGAGGCATTCCTGATTCCACGTCACTTGGTGTGAACTGGAAACAACCCTGGTCAACAGTGACGTTGCATTTATACTCATAATCCTGGGGAATTGCCTTTTCTCCCATTACATGTGAGGAATTGTTGATACCTCAAAACACACGCATGAAAATACACAAAGGTCCTAAGTGGAGTGACCGGCTGGTGAGTGACCGAGAGTCCACCAGTAGTTGGTTATAGCGTAGTCCAGGCTCCCCTCAACTCCCCTTGCCTTGGGCTGGTTGGGCTTGCTGAAATCCTGTTATGGGATTCTCCGCTGACATGTAGCAGCTCCATTTGCTTGGAGCAATTGGGCAGGTAGCAGAGTCTGTGTGTTCCAGTTTGTCTTCGGTAGCCAACTCAATAGTGGGGTGCCCGTTAGGAAGCGAACGCTGTGTTAGAAGAATCAATCTCATAAAATGTAGTCCTTTAAAACTATTTCCTCTTTGGATCTCTGAATCCCATAGTTCTCTGCGGGATTACGTCCTTTATTCAGGTAAAATCCCTGTAGTGGAGATGAAATCTGGGCTTATCCCACTTCAAGAAGGCAGCAGGGCAAGACACGCCCCTCTCTGCTGGGTGTCTCCCCAGCAGTGCAGAGGGGTTTTGGGCTCCCAACTGGGGCACGCACTTTGCCTAGAAATGGGTGGGATGAATCCAGACTGGAGTGCCTTGCCTGTACCTGATCGCTGTTGGTGGAAGAACTGGGACTGGAACTGCCCTGGTAACGAGTCTGACAGCGAATGGTCCTAAGCTTTTTAAAAGCCAAGTTCTTCCTTACTTGGTCATTGCTCTCTTGTCACGCCTGATTTTTGGAAGTTGAGCTTGGACCCACTCCTCTGTGGGCTGAACACATGGCATGTTGCCTTTGCAGTGGCTGCCGTAGAAATTAAGAATCAAAAGTGGGAAGGATTCTGAAAATGGGGACGCTTTAGCAAGATTAAAGCCAGTGACATCCTGTGGTGTGTTGGAGGAGGGCAGCTCTTTCAGTCTGGCTCGATGGCTTTTCACCCTTTGGTGGTAATGCCTGGGGCAAAACGTCTCTGACTTGGAGGTTTTCTACTTGTTTGCTGAGCAAGTTGCCTGAAACTTTGAAGAGTACAAGGGACTCCTGACACTTCATTTTCTTCTAGTAATTGATACAGCAGAGATTATGCTTGTTTTACGGTAACTGGTTTGCCAGTGGGTCAAGTTTAAAGGTAGCAAGTTGCAGCGCATAGCTTCTTTTGAAGAGAGAAGGGGAAGAATCAGTGTGTTTTGAGTGGAGCTGTTGAAAGGTTCCGAGCCCTGTTTTGCAGAGTAGCCATCTGCTCTGAGGAGCTTTCAGCCATTTGGTGGGTCAGGGTCCCAAACATGGGTCCTAACAGAGAGATCTACAAGCTTTTAGAGCTGATGGATCTTCCAGAGAGCTGGGTCTCTTTAGCTTGGAGAAGAGAAGGCTGAGGGGTGACCTTACCAACATTTATAAATATGTTAAGAGTGAGCGCCAGGAAGATGGAGCCAGGCTCTTCTCGGTCTCATTAAGCGATAGGACAAGGGGCAACTGGTCCAAGCTGGAGCATAGGAGGTTCTGGGTTAATATAAGGACAAACTTTTTCACCGTGAGGGTGACAGAGCACTGGGACAGGCTGCCCAGGAGGGTGTGGAGTCTCCTTCTCTGGAGACATTCAAAACCCGACTGGACACAGTCCTGAGTGACGTACTCTAGGTGGCCCTGCCTTGGCAGGGGGGGTTGGACTAGATGATCTTTTGAGGTCCCTCCCAACCTCTACGATTCTGTGATGTGGCCTCCGTTAACTTGTCCTGTTGCTTTGGAACCTCGTTAAATGTTTGCCGTTCTCAGTGCCGGGCTTGCTTGAGTTCGTCTAACTGTGTGGTAGAAACAAACATCCTTGTTCAGTTTAAAACTGATGCTGATCGTGTAGCGTTCCCTAGTTTTTATTTTGAGAAACAGCAGTTTTCTCCCTCGTCTTCTCTGCCCCATCTCTGATTTTATAGACCTCTCTGTTTACCCCCATAAGTTACCAAGAGTCTGCTTAAGGAAGTTATTCCATATTTCTGACCACCCCCATTGCTTTCCTCTGATTTCTCCTCCCCAGCTGTGTATTTCAAATACAATTTCAGTTATTTGAAATGCCGAGGATTGTGCAGCGTCTTAAAGAGCACCCTGGATTCATACGGTGGAGTGATGACTTTTGTTTTACTCTCTTCCCATTCTAAAAATATCTGAGTGTTTGCATCTTGAGTAAGGTTTAGCATCGTGCTGCTGTTTTCACAGAAATTGCCACAATAACCAATTCCAGTGGCTTTTCTAACCGGTAACAAGTCATTTAGAGTCATTTTTGTGTGTGTAGTAATTGTCCGCTGGCCTGATTTACAGCAAGTTTGGGATTCATCTGACTAAATGTGGCTGTCAGCGGTTTGGTTTTCTGCAGCTGAGCTGGTGGCTTAGAAAATAGTTTGCTGTATGAGTCCCGAGTGTAGGCAGCTTTTCTGGGAGGAGGTACGTGTCATCTGGGCTCCAGCATCTAAGAAGGAAATGCAGAGGAGGAGAGCGTGTGTGGACACCTGAAGTTAGAGGAGGTAAAACTCACCTCACTAATTACATTTCTGTGCTGCTTGCATCCTTTGGTGAGACTTTTTAGTCTCTGGACCCCCAAACTAGAGTCCATTTTTATTATAATCAAGCGTGGACTTCACCTTGGAGCATCAGGTAGCATCCTTCCAGCAGTTAGTCTGCTAGTTGTCGTTCCCCGGATTGATGCCTTGCCTGCTGTGCCAGGCACCGTACACGTGCCGTTAGCTGCATTTTGGGAACAGATCCTGCCTTGCTGGCTGCAGTTGAGCATTTTCCCCCCTTAAATTCTCATAGTTCCTGGGAAACTGTTGTTAGCACAGTCCCTTACCCATGCTGTTCTGGATTTTGAGTTACGTACAGTAATAAATTTTAAAACAGTTTTTCAGAAGAGTCACTATAGCTTGTGACGCAGATCGGTCTCGGTGTATAGCACTGTATGACTTGTGCTGGCAAGAGGGGGTCGGTGCATGTTTTGGAGGTCTCAGTTCTGTTCTGGCTTCCTTTGTACCCTAGTACTGTACCTGTATGGCGAGGAAACGGTTTGAAGGTCATGCATAGGGCTTGTGACAAGGTTTTGAATACAGTAGTGGAAATTCTCCTTACAGGGCTTATATTTTTTACTGAGATATGGCATGTCATACATCAGATATATATCAGCGTTATTTGTGACTCAGACCAGAACTCACTGAGGACAGTGTGTTGGGGAAATACAGAGCAGCCGTGAAAGCAAGGTGACTCAGAAATGAGGCCAAATTTTCTCCATCGAATCCGCTGATAATCCCTGTCTTTGCGTGTGGAAGATGTTGAGCGTCAGTCCTGCTGTCACCTGTACTGTTAGCCCAAGTACGTCTTCGTGAGTTGAAGGCACCTTTTAACCTTGGCCTTGGCTGATAACTTGTGAGCAGATGTCAGAGGTGTTTGTACCACGCTTTGGTGGGTCACGGTTCAAGTGTTCTTGGGGACTCATTCCACACAGCTTCCAAGCCCGTGTTTGAACAGTTCGACCAACCCCTTCCAAAGGTGAAGACTGCTGAAATTTTGTCTTTATGTAGGTAAAAGCTTTTCTGTTGCCAAACAGAACATTCTTCTCGGTCTGTTGGGTGCTTTAGCTGCAGACAAGCACCTGATGGGGCTTTCCGAATGCCTTGACTGACCCTCCTCGCAGGAGTAAGGATCCGTGCCGTTCACGTGCTCTTCGACGAGTACATTGTTTTTCTGTCTTTGGTTGCAAGATGTTACTGAATTGCTCAGATTTGGCTCAAACTTGTATAAAATGATAAAATAATTTCCTGGCCCTGCTATGCAGCGACCATCAAGAAGGAAACCAGTAAGGTGCAGTTGGAAAGCTGCAGGCTTGCAGAACATGGGGGCAGCAGCAGCCTCCAGAATAGCCGTGTTTGTGCTTTCTGCAGGCACGGCAGGTCCTTCTCAAGGCTACCTGCAGACGTTTTTAGACACTCAGACCTTTTTCTGTGTGCTGTGTGCCGCCAGCAGGCGAGTTTTGCCTAGTAATAAACCATTCCCTACTCCCACCACAGCTTTAAACCTGGCATTTCTGTCGTCAGTTCTGGAGTTGGCTGCTTTCCCCTCTGAATTACCCAGTTTCTGAGGGCTTCCCCCTCTGAAGAGGAGGCTGAGCTGGTGAGCGCGGTGCCTCCTGAGATGGAGCCGGTCGTTAATACACAAAGAGTCGGTGCAGCGTTTCCCTGACTGTGCCTTTGTGTGATGTTGGTGACCTGGGACCTGCTCTGGTTTCAACCTGCCCGGCATCCCGTAGGAAGCAAGCGCTCGAGTTCGTTACCGGTTCTGGTGCTTTCTCGTTGTCCAGCGACCGAAGTGGGAGTGTAACCGGTTCGGACACAAAAAGTCAAGGAATACAGTAGCAACCAGGGACAAATTAATGCTGCAAAGATGCTGCTTCTTCATCAAAGATGTGTTAAGTTTAAACAGGTTTTCATCCTTTGTTGAAGGAATGCAAAACGTGCAAAAATAATTCTGGCTGCTCTGTGGGGATAGTTTTTAGGGTTTTGTTTGGTCTGGGTTTTTTGTAATGATGAACAGACTTTTGTATCGCAAAGTCACAACACGTATAAAAGAATTTCCTCCCCTCCCAAAGGCCAAGTGAGAGTGGCCTTCGCTGAAATAGCTCTTGTCACCTTGGCAACAACTTGCCTCACCTCCAGTGCTGGGGACAGGTTTGGGCGCCACAGCACAGAAAGGACATAAAACTGTTTGGGAGTGTCCAGAGGAGGGAACAAAGGTGGGGAAGGGTCTGGAGGGGCAGGCGTGTGAGGAGAGGCTGAAGGCCCTGGGCTGGTTCAGCCTGGAGAAGAGGAGGCTGAGGGCAGAGCTCATGGGGCCTCCAGCTTCCTCCCGAGGGGGAGCCAAGGGGCAGGTGCTGATCTCCTCCCTCTGGGGCCCAGCGACAGAACCCCAGGGAACGGCCTGGAGCTGCCCCAGGGGAGGGTCAGGGTGGGGATCAGGAGAAGGTTCTTCCCCCAGAGGGTGGTGGGGCCCTGGCACAGGCTCCCCAGGGCAGTGGTCACCGCCCCGAGCTGGGCTGAGTTCAGGCAGCGTCTGGCCAACGCTCTCAGCCATCTGCTGTGATGGGGCTGGGCCTGTGTGGGGCCAGGGGTTGGGCTGGTGGGCCTGGGGGTGCCCTGCCAGCTCGGGAGATGATTCCAATTTGAAATACAGACCTTTACTCTTTGTCTCTGAGTATCGGCTAATCTTGTGCCAGCACTGTGGAGGGTTCGTGGCCAGCCAGGCCTCTCTGCAGCCCGCGGGCTCCTTCTGCACCGACCTGCAAAGGGTCGATGGCAGCAGCTGATCCCAACAGCCCCTTCCACCAGCCAACGCTCACCCGGGTCCGAACGCTGCGTGGCAGAACTCAGCATCGAAATGGCGTTTGCAAGATGAACCGGCAAGGGTTGATATTTGCTGCTCGTTGCTCTATGATTTATAAACCCTGTTTTTGCTCAGGCCAGCTTGGAACCGGTACGTGCGCTGTCGGTTTGAGCTCGCAGGCTGCCAGCCGTGGTACTGTCCTGCCGTACAACCACACCGGCCATGGGGGGTCTTAGGAACTTATGGCAACCTCCGCTCTTAAAGCGTGAACTGTAAAACCGTCGGAGCTGTCTGTACGGTGGCAGAGGGTTCACTGTACCCGCAGGGTTTCTAAAGACAGGCTGTTTCCCCGGGAAGTCATCTGTAATTCAGTTTTTGGGAGTGGGGTTTGCTCATGCTGTTAAATTTAATGAGGATTCAGCTGTTTATAATGATGAATTTAAAAGGAAAAGTAACAATTTTTGGACCCTGTTGGAGGTGTTACTCTGACTTCTGGAATCTGATCACAGTCTTGTGTGGTTGATGTTGCCTGCTTCAAATCCTGACACATTTAATTCTAATAATTTTATTTTAAGTAGTATTTTTACACGGTCTTTTTCTGTTTTTCATTTGTAGTTAGCTGAAGCTTCCCAAGGCTGGTTCCTCTCTTGTTTTGCCTTTCTTGACACATATTCCGTTGTGTGGACAGGGTCGCAAGCTTCTGATCATTGGAACCACCAGTCGCAAAGATGTCCTGCAGGAAATGGAAATGCTGAACGCTTTCAGCACTACGATTCATGTGCCCAACATTGCGACGGGGGAGCAGCTGATGGAGGCTTTGGAGGTGAGAAAAAGTTCCAGGATGACAAACCAGCTCAAAATTTGCTGGAAATGAGTGATTTTGCAGTAGCTCTGCATTTGGGATCGCTGTCCTGCTTACAACTGTTGCGTTATGACATAATGTCAAGGCTTCTCCAAATTATTTTTTCATACAATGAATTAACAAAATGAGGGAGCAGGGAAAAAGTTTGTGGAGCAGAATGAAAGATTCTGAGGGCGTGGAGGTGGGCAAGGAATATAATCGGGGCATTAAACCCTGGGGGGTGCCAAGCTCTCGTTAATTGGAACAACATCAAATGAGGGTGTTTGGTACCGAAGAGATTGTCGGTTCTCTATAAATCCGTGCCCTTAATGGCATTTTATTCCATGCCATAGATATCGTAGTGAATATTGAAGGCTGTTAAAATAAACGGGTGAATCTTTTGTGCAAACTTGGAAACTTGTCACAACGATAACGTCACCCGAGCCTGAAAGCGGCAGACCCTCCTGCAGCACTTTGGAAGGGTACTAGGGCGTGAGCCACTGTGTTCCTTCCCAACTCTAATCTGGAGAAAAACCAGAATCACTAACTGTTCAATTAGAGATGTTACGAAAAGAATCACGATGGAATAAAAGGATTGTGTTTTGCCTTGTCTGGATATATTGCAACAAATTTTCCTTCTAAGCTAGAAGATGCTTTCTAGCTTCTCATTCCCCTTTTCCTGAATTGAGTAGCGTTATTTCTACTGACAGTCTCCTGTTGTTGATTTTTTTTTTTTACTGGTTTTATTTGTTTTTTTCCTTTCCCCAGCTCCTGGGTAACTTCAAAGACAAGGAGCGCAGCACTATTGCACAGAATGTCAAAGGGAAGCCGGTCTGGATTGGCATCAAGAAGCTGCTGATGCTGATAGAAATGTCATTACAAGTAAGAATGTTTCTGGTCCAGGAGGGACTGGGGTAAATAGAGCAGTTGTAGATTTTCCCACTTCTCCGCAGACTCGTTTCAGCTGCGTGGTAGGAGCCTTTGAACCGGTTTAATTGAGCAAAGAGCTACTGTAAGAAGAAATTTTCAGAACAAAGAAATCACCAGGTCTTGGTCTGCGGAGAGATCTTTAAAATCCACAGTGCCTATCGGCTGTTTAGAGCCGCACTTCAGAGCAGAGCATCTGGCAACTGGAGGCATTGGATTAACTTACCTTTCATGAAATTTCTTCTCTGCACCCAGCATGTTAGGGTTGCAGATAGCAATCACTTGGGATTTTTTTTATTATTTTTTATTTTTTTTTAAAGAAAAAGGTGCCTGTGCAGGTGTATGTGCTCGTTCCCTGAAGAAGATAAATCTGTCAGGCTGTTCAGCTGCTCTTCTCTTTATTTTCCACTTTCAGCACTTTAAAGAAAATAATTGCAGAGGGTAGAAATATGTAGCTCTTAACCCTCCCCCGCACCCATCATCTATGCCTGCGAGCCAGCCATCAAGCTTGTGCTCGACAGTATGTGCATGCTAAAAATGAGAGGGTGTAGCGTGCAGCCCTAATCCTCCGCGGCTGACATTTCAGCGCCCTTCTGAGTCCTCCCCCCCTCGCACACACTCTCTTTTCACATCAAATGGATTTAGTGCAGCTGAGTGAACTGTCCTTAGATCTTCCTAGGAGAGGCTGAGCATAAGCTAAGAGGCATGTAGTTTAGCAGCATATAAGTCATGTATCCCTCTGTTCACTATTCACAATTCTGTTAAAACTTGCACAGCACTAAGGATATGCTCTGACTGGATGTCACCTCAGGGAATAAAGTCATTTATCTAGATTACTTTTTCCTCTTCTTCCTTGGCTTTTAATTCCATACCTACAGGCAAGTCAGTAAGTCATTGCTCACATGTATTAAATGTATTTAAGGGGTGCAGGCCTTCGGGGACTGCCTGGCTCTGTCGCGGTCCATTTCACTTAGCCTTGACAATGGATTCCTTCTTCTGACACAGGACGTTTTCTTTTGCTGCTTTGACCTTAAGCGTTGGTTCTTTTCAAAACTGAAGGTGAAGGTTATGTAAATTATGGGCTGTTCTGAATCAGGAGCATGGGTGGAAATGCATACCCTGGACTTGTTCACAGCATCGCCCCACGGTGCACACCTAGGATGCTGTACATAAGGAGTTTCCACACTGCCTTAGATTATGCAGAGGGGTAAACTGATCTTGTGCATTTTTTTTTTTAACCAGACCACCATTTTGTAGGTGAGTCCAGGATGAGTCAGGCTGGGAGAAGACAGGCAGAGCTGTGACTCCCTGCCATCCCTGACAAACTGAAGAAGTGAAAAATGAAGGGCTGACACAGATGATTGATAATCCACCTCTGCTACCATCATGGTTTTACCCAAAACCAGGACGCTACTGTATATGGATGGTTGGTAGCAAGGTGTCTTACGCTGTTACACCCAAGTCAGGCAGTGATGTCACAGCATAGGTAATAGCATATGGAAGCTAAATATGAGGAAGTTCTGCTCCAAAAGCTCTGAGGTGTTTGCATGACTCCATCTGCTGAACTGCTGTAAATACAGGAAGGCAACCCAGGCTCTCACTGTGAGTCACAGTTTCGCGAGACTCGCAAACCCATGGTATGCTGTACGTGTGTGTTAACNCTGAACCACAGCTTTTTAGAAAGAGATTAGAGTCTGAAATCCCTTAAAAATTCCATGTGATGGATGAAATCTGTCAAAATTCAGCTGATGAGGTCCCATGGTGAATGGATTCTTTGCGCCTAGTTTTTTCTCTCTGCAGTCACTGAATCTGTGGGTTTGTTTTGCGAGACTCGCAAACCCACGGTATGCTGTACGTGTGTGTTAACCTGTCCAAATGACTTCCAGTTTGTTTCAGACTAAAGTCTTGCACAACCAGTCTCTCAATATCAAAATCTTTTCTTGGAGTACAGTGAACCACTGCACTGCTCTGGTATCTTGGGTTGCTTTGTTACCTTGTTTACAAGCCTCGTAACCCCACACTTTTTGGCAGCTTAGTTTCCTTCAAACCATGTTTATTGCTATTCCTGGCCTTCTTTAATGTTCAGCTACTCATATTTAGTGTCATGTACTTTGGTCATCTTGTATACACTGAGTGTCCTGGAATGATGTTATGTTCTTGTTCAAAAGAAGTCTTTGATGAATGGATGCACTCATGATCTGCCACGTGAATCCAGAAAAATTGAGTTTTGAAGTATTCTTGGCTGCAGCACATGGACCACCTCACAGGGCTATCGGGTGCCACACTAGCTTCGTCCTACCCTGAGGTGCCACTGGATATGTGAACCTTTCTCTTTCCATATCTAGGGGACTGGTTCCTTTGGCTTATTTTGCCTGTCTTGTTGCTCTTGGACCTTGCTGGTGATGCTCCAAAACCCGAGATCTCTCTCCTCCTTGGAGCAGGAACCTGAAGGAACCAGGCAGCTTTCCAGAAAGTCCCTTTTCGCACCTCCAGTATTTCCTGATTTTTGTGCTTAGCACAAATAAAACCTAAGGTGATCTCAGCTGCTTCTCTGTAATATTGTAACATACAATAATGCCTATATCATTGCAAACTGAACGCTGTATCTGGACATACAAAGAGTTTGGATTTTATGGCAGGTTCACAGGGGTCCTGTGCTACCCAAGGCCATGCACGTCTTGTGGAGTATCTCCTCTTCTCCGGACTGAAGATTAGTAAAGTCTCTTCAGTTCCCTTTTTTCTGAGGAGTGCCAGGCATGCCCTGGGGACACCGCGTTACCTGGAAGGGAAGAGCCGTGCGCTGGCTGGCTGAGCTGTGTCACAGAGGCAGTCTCCACGCTGTTCTGCTAGAAAATCTCTCGTGCTGTTTGATAGCAGCTGTTCCTCTTTCGCAGCGCAGTTGGGTTCAAGAGTCCTGAACCTCCTTCCTCTTTATACCCTACTGATACCGTCTTCTGCTCCTTCTAGGGCAGATCAACCTTCTGGCTGTGTCTCTACATTTTTTAATAAGCTATTTGATCAAGTTTGCCTCTTTGTTGTTTTCAGCTTCCTGCTTTAGTCTTTCGGACAAGGTGGTGTGGCTGCAGGTTGCTGTTCCTCCCAAAGAGTCTGTCGAAACTGTGTCAGTGCAGGTTATGGACAAAGTGTCTCACTCTGGTCCTTTTCTTATGGCCAAGTGAAAAGGGGTGGGGAGGCAGCAACTTTGACTTGGAAAACAGAACACTGACAAGTTTGAATTTCAGCTGGGAACATTAGTGCAGTTGACTGAAAAGGAGATTTGTTTGTATGTATCCGTCTCAGATCACGTTGGGTTTTTTAACAGAATGATCTGGTTGGTCCTTTGTTGTTATTTCCTGATTGTGATGACTTTTCCGTGGGTTCCTAAGACTTCATCATCTTTGCAGGTAGATAATACTTGAGCCCTGTGTCGTTCAGTGGGATAAGTAATCTTGGAATACGCCAGGCCCTTGGACTGTTCTGTGTGACATTCTATCAGCTTTGGGCTTTCCATCACAAGTCATGCCTTGCTCCATCTCGGTGTTCTCGGTTCTGTGGATCAACATTTTCTCTTCATGAATAAATTGCCTCGTTTTGAAGCTTCTGCAAAAAATGTCTTGACTTTTCCCTACGGTTTTATGCGTCAGACTGTTGGTATTGGCATGCCTGGCAGCACAAACGTTTGCTGTGCTTGTGTGGATTTTGCCATTGGCCCTCACCAGTGATTCCGTGTGGAGCACAACTGCTGAAGTATCGAGTCGCCGTTCCTCTAACGAGCAAGCTGCCTTTCACCACTTTGCCTGATTTTGCAGAATACTTAAGATTTTACAATCACAAAATCATTCGTGTTGTAAAGGACCTCAGGATGAAATCTAATCCAATTCAGACCTTCAGAAAGCATGTGTGTAGATGATAACAGACATCTCACCACCTTCTTTGACATCAATGTTTGATGGGAATCGGGCCTTTCCAGCTCCAACAGGAATGGATGAAGTTTGGGATTTGGACTGTTGCCACTTCTTGGCAGTTTGTTTACTCAGCGATTCTGGCTTTTTGATGGAGATTCTGTGAGTCAGGGCCATAGATGAGAATCAAATCTGAGGACTTGGTGGGCTGCCACTTGAGTAACTCCTCTGAAGAAGTCCTTTCAGAAGCAGACATTTTTATTAGCAGTATCTACAAAAATGTTGTCTGTCTTATCTGAGATGGCCGGGGATCTCTCTCTCAGATGCACTTTTCTACTCATGGTCAAAGATCAAATGTATTTTGTCCTTTTCCTCAAATACCTTTCTTTTACAGGCTGTCTGAAGCTTGTTGAGAGAGTGTGCCCTGGTAATTCTTTTTGCTTAAGCTTGGCCGTGGCAGCTCTGGTTCCCAGGCTTGCTTTGGCTGCCCATGTAACCTGAGGTTTCAGCCACATTTTTGTCCGTGGCTTGCAGTGAGCGCTTCATTGTAGCTCACCATGCAGGTGGTATCTGGTTCTCTAGGGTAAACTGTTCGTGACCGCCTTCTCTTTGGGTGAATGCCATGGAGAGCAGAAAGGTGCTAAACAGATACACTCTGCTGATTGCACCCATAGCATTTTTTTTTGTATTTGTATAGTCCAACCCCCTGCTCTGACCAAGCACGATCAACTGGAAGAGGTTGCTCAGGGCCATGTCTGGTTGGGTCTTGAGTGCCTTCTGGGTTGGAGACTCCACAACCTCCATGGGCAGTCCCTAATAGCATGTGATCACCCTTGGAATGAAGAGCTTTCTCTTCTGTTTACAGCTTGTGCCTGTGACCTGCCCTGTCCATGGGCACCCTCGGAAGAGTGTGTCTCTCCTCTTCTTTGCTTCTTCCCCTTGGGTCTTTATACACATTGGTGAGTCACCCTTCCCTCCCCAGTGTCCCGAGTCTTCTCTACTGCAGACCAAACAGTCTTACTTCTCGCAGCCTCTCTTCGTATGACAGATGTTCAAGTCATCCTTGAGACCCTTCGCTGGGCTCTCCATTATGTCACTGCCTCTCTTGTACTGGGGAGCCCTGAACTGGGCACTGTCCTCCAGGTGTAGTGTCACTGAGAAGAGAGGAACAATCATCTCCATCTGGTAGCAACGATCCTCCTAACGAAGCCCAGGATGCTGTTGGCCATCTTTGTTGCAAGGGCCTGTTGCTGGTTCATGTTCAGCTTGTCCTCAGGGCCCCTCAGGTCCTTTTCTGCAAAGCCACTTCCCAGCCAGGTGTCCCCCAGCCTGTACTGGTGCATGGGGTTATTCCTGCCTGGGTGGGAGACTTTGCATTTCTCTGTTGGACTGCACAAGATTTGTGTCGGTCTGTGTCTCCATCCAGTTGAGGTCTCTCTGAATGACAGCACCATCATCAGGTGTGTGAAACACACTCCCAATCCTGTCATCTGCAAGTGTGCTGAGGGTGCACTGTGTGCCCAAATCCCGCTTGGTAGTGAAGGGGTTAGGCAACGCCGGCTCCCACACGGGTGCCTGGCGCGTGCTGCTCGGGACCGGCCTCCAGCTGGATGTCGTGCCACCGATCAAGCCCAGCAGTTTAACCTGTTTTCAGTCCGTTGCGCTGTCCTAGTCATGTAGTCTGTACTTAAGAGTAAGTGACACTTTGTGCTGCCATCTGGAGTTGTGGTCACATGTTTATCAAGAACTCACCGTTGTGGAAACATCCAGAAATGTAGGAAGAGAGGCGGTTGAGTTGTCATAGGACTGTAGGATAAACGAGGTCAGAATGCATCTCAAGATGTCATCTGGTCCAACCTCCTGCTTAGGGAGGATCAGCCACATGGTCAGACCAGAGTCCTTTGGATGGGAAAGATCTGAGACCCTTTGCCAGGAGAGAGTCAGATCCTCAGTGCTGTGGTGTGGATTTTTCCTGTGGCTTCCCCAGAGAAAGGGGACTTCAGGTAACGGTGCTCAGGGGGTGTGGCCCTTGTGCGCGTACTCCTCCCCAATTGTCTTCAGCCTTTCTGACACAATCACAGAATCGTTTAGGTTGGAAAAGGCCTCTGAGATCATCGAGTCCAACTGTAAACATGACCCTGCCAAGTCTACCACTACACCGTGTCCCAAGTGCCGCATCCATGCCTAGAAACGGGAGAACTGAGGTGGTGCCTGATGTGCTTTGCAGCCAGGTGTCGGCTGGGAGAGGTTGTGGACATTCAGGCTGGAGGGATACTGCAGACACCCTCTTTCTGCTGCCTGCTTCTGTGGCACAGCCGTCCCTCTCTGAGCGCCTGCATGTCACACGTTCCAAACGCCGCTTTAGGGCGTGGGGCAGCCTTTGGTTTCTTCTGGGATCCTGGGTGCTACCAGTCCACCTTTACATGTTAAAAACCCAACTTAATGGCTCGGTGATGCTTTAAATCAGCTTGTTTCAGTGAATTTGGTTTTCTGATCTAAAAATAGGTGAGCAGTTGGTATCGAGGTACTTGCCTTGCCGACACATTTCCAAGGGAGAGGAGGTTACCCAGTTTCAGGCTTCTCTTAGCACAAAGCCGAAATTCTCATCCACCATTTCTTCCCGGCACCACGGGTAGTACTGTTGTTGGTTTACGATTTCTTTTCTTCCAAGTTGTTTTTGAAGACGTTTGTGTTGCCCTAGTTGCAGTGGTCATGGTTTTATGTAGATGGCTTCTTCACATCTGGAACTGGTGGCGATTTTCCTTTAGGAGCATCAAACGTGGTAGAGGAGTTCAAGAGCCCTCGTTTGCCTCGTTGGTGGGAGGTCAGGGCCCACGCTGAAACTTTGCTTCCCCACCCCAAGGATAAGTGCTGGTTTTATGCTTTAGTACAGCACCTGCCTGTTTGTTACCAGGTGGGTGGTGGAGCTGGGCACCTTCCCACCGGGCAGCTTCATAGCACCATTTACTGAACGTTTTCAGGGTGAGCCCGTGGTGTGTTGGGCAGTGTGCTAGAGACACAAGGTGTTGATGAGTACAGGACGAGTTGGAGTTTCTAGGCCAAATGAACTGTTGCAATACAACACAAAGATACTCTGAGAACAAATGGTCTCCAGCTGCCAACTGTTTGTAGTCCTAACTCCCTGCATCTTGGTGCAGTGATGGCAATTTGCCTGGAGTCTTTCACCTTAGAGAGGGTCAGCACAAAGGACTGATGCAGTCATATGTTGTGTCTCCTGATGGCAGCTTGAGTCTGTCTCCTCAGTAGCCCTTCCTCCCACTTCCCTGTTGCCTCTATCTCCTTGTTGGGGGAGAAGCAGGACAGGTCTTTAGGGGGTGTTCCTGCTTGATGAAGCCACAGGACGAGTCGGTACTGCGAGTTGTGGAAGCCTTGCGCTGTGATTCGGCTTTTCCTTAGGTGCTGACCCACCACAAGCGGCTCCTCTCCTCTGGTGCTGTGCTGCTGGAGCTGTAAGGGGTAGGGACGACAGAGGAAAATCGAGGACATCTTCAGTCCCTTCTTCTCCTGACTGTCTAATTTGGTGCCCCAGCTCTGGAAAGAGGCAGGCACAGAGCGGTCCTGGCGTGCGCAGGGCTGGAGTTGGCACTGTGGGGTGACGCTGGCGTGCAGATTGCCGTCACAGCGGCAGTGCCTGATAGAAATGCTGTGTGTGTTTCCAGTCTGGCTCACCTCCTCGCTGTGTGAGCACACTGACCTTGTGCTGATCACCTGTGCTGTGTCTGCACTGCTTAGCTGCAGAACTTCTGGACAAGCAGGCTGATCTCTGGCCAGGCCAGTGCACGGGCAAAGCAAACGCACGCACGCAGCTCCAGCTATCTTTGTGGCCTCATTTTCCTCTTGTGCTACTTGGAAGATCGCTTCACATTAATGGAGATCTGTTTTGTTTGGTGTTTAGATGGATCCTGAGTATCGGGTGAAAAAATTCTTGGCTCTTCTGAGAGAAGAAGGAACGTAAGTACTTTTATTTTAAAGCGTTGTTTAAAATTCTCTGCTCAGAAACAAGCATCTCATTGAGGGGAAACTGTTTCTGATCTCATGGTTAGCCCCTCCTGTATTTATGGAACTGTATATCAGATCATTTGCCAGATGTTTTGGGAGGGGGGAGGTCCAGAAGACTTTCTGAGAACCTGCATGCCTGAATTCTTTGCTTTTCTTAATTTACCTGTCACTTTAAAATTTAAATGAGATCTCGGACCACGATTTAGCTTTCTTTAACTCAAGTGAATTGGAAGAGGTTTTGTTAGAGTTAAAATCCAGCTGTTTATCTAAAATCTGGAACTTTGATTTCTTGTGTTTCTCCTGTCTGAGAGAAGGATGTCCTACTCTTTCCCCTGTAGGTATCACAGGGAATAGTTGGGCTCAGTGGCATCTCCTAGAAAATGACTTTCTAATACATGTAGGGCAGTACCTGTGCTGGGGAAACTCACCACAGTATCCACCCTGGCTACATGTGAGTGGGTTCCAGTGTGTGCTTGAGGCTGTTGTACATGTGCATGCTTTCTTGATGGATTTGGCTTCTTTTGCAAGAGTTCCTTCCCTAGACTGAAGGTGGACCAAGTGCAAGATCAACAGCTGGAAAAGTGACCAACCTGGAGAACATACACTGGGATCTTTACTCTTCTGTGTTCAACACGCTGGACAAAGTGAAATGCTCCTCTGTTTCCAAGAACCCGATGTGGAATCTGCATGTTTAGTGCAATACAGTATCTTTATTCTTCGTCTTTAATATACTGATGTCATGTGGAAGTGTCTTCTAGAACACTGTGCTTCTGTCTCTGTGCAGGCCAGGCTGCGTTCTCATTTGACTTTAGCATGGGGGAAATGTCCTGTAAGTTTTGAAGCTAACGCTCACTTGTGTCCAGCATCCAGTTGCTACGATAGGAAAGAAATCCTCAGTTCTAATAAAACCTGACAGTCTGTGCTGAAGACATATTAAAGTACTACTCGGTGTTACCCTGACCTGATGAACGCTTTCTTACGTCATCCTATGCCTCATTGACCACGGAGCCAGGCTCATAACCTAAAGACAGTGCCCACGATAATTCAGCTCCAGAATTTTCTAGATGCTAATACCTGCTTGCTTTCCTACCCAGGTGTTTTGTGGCCTGATGAGGGACTGGCTAGTGGCATTAGGGACCGGAAGAAGGCAGGGAAGTATGTTGATCAGAGTAGAGGAAACTTCCAAATCCAGTATTTCAGGCATCAAAGCTTGTTTGTAAATTGAACAACAGTTTGAGATGCTGATTCCAGCCTGAAAGCTCTTCTGAGTGCAGGGTAGATGGCAGCTTTGGCATTAGCCGGCCTCGTTGTCTCCCATTCTTCTGCCATGTTACCAAAGGTTGAAATTCCTCCTTAGAGGCAGACAGGAAGCCAAGCTCTGCAGATGCACGAGATGCGTGTTGCCATGTTTTTGCACTGAAATAAAGGAATGTATCAAACTTTGCTGTGTGGTCCTTCCCCAATAGTCATCTCACGCCAGTGAGATGCTGTTGACGATGACTGCGTGAGGCTGCTCCCCTCTGGTTCTTTGGCTCCACACGTTTAATAAGGTTCGTGGAACATACCTCAGTTTGGTGGGGCACGAAATCAAAGCCATTTATGAGATCTTAGTCAGTGTAGCTTCCTAAACTTGACCAGACACGCTGCTAAGGGCTAGCAGCTTGTACCCAAAGCGGTGTTCCCAGGGAAGGAGGGTGCTTCACGTCCTTCAGGCCGTAAGGTGAAGGCGCTGTGGTCCCTAGTGCGCACTTACAGCGGTCGGAGTGTTTTAGTCACTCCGCTCTGGTTTCTTTTCCTTTGGCCGTGCTGTTGTATTGTGATGACATCGCGAGTCCCAGTGGTTGTTATTCCCTCTCATTTTGTGTACGATCATGTGAATTTATTTGTTCCTTTCTCCTCTGCTTGTCCCAGCGACGGCAGCACACGTTAACTTATATTTCAGAGTAAATGATGTAAAGCGTATTGTGTCTTTGTCCAGAACTATATTGATGAATAAATATCTGGTTTAATTGCACATTCAATGGATTCAATAAAAAGCACAACTACTTGTGATGATCTGGGAGCCATCTGTGTCTTTGGTGCTAGTCAGAGGTGTCTGTGTAGCGCTGATGTATGACACAAAGATAACGGAGCTCTTTCGAGGCTGCCGAGGGCCAGTGGGGTGCTCAGTTTGGGCCGAAGCGTGGATGGATTGAATACAGCCCCAGCCTGGATAGCTTGACCTCAGGTAGTCTTACAGGCTGTGAAGACCTCTGGTCCAGCCCTTTGTAGAGTTTTCTGGACCTTGCAGCGCTGGTGAAGCCCCAGAGATGTAGGGCTGTGTGCGGGCTAGGCCTATGGCACCTTTTGGAAAATCAGAACGAGCTGTTGGGTATGACATCCCACCCACTCCAACCTATTCTGAGATCTCCATCCAAGGTGTTTCCTGCAGATGGCAGAGGAGAATGACTCCTGGCACCCCTTCCCACCACGTTCTGTCCATCACACACTGCCTAGGCAAGAGTAGCTTTATAGAATCACAGAATCTCCTGAGTTGGGAGGGACTCACAAGGGTCATCGAGTCCAACTCCTGGCCCCACACAGGGCCAGCTGATGTGAGAGCTCTGTTGCTGTAAGGAGTAAGGGCTGAATTCTTCAGCCCCTTCCTTACCCTGTTGCTGCTTTTTCCTGAACCTTCCAGAAATGAAGCTGTCTCACAACTTGTTAACCAAACCAAGTGAGAGTGTCGGGGTGGGGGTTGGGAGGTTGCGTGATGGGCAGACACAGAGACAGCTTCCACCCATAAAGCTGTTCAGCTGAAAACACTTCGCGAGGGCAGGCTTCTCGGTTGTGTTGGGGTGGCTTTGGAGGCATCGCTGCAGCCACCCCTAGGAGATGGCACCAGCGGACGCACACGGTCTCCAAACGGAGCCAGGCACTGTTCGTGTGCAAGCAGTGCGGTGTTTTGTGCGGCACTCTGCCAGAAGGCAAATGTAATTGTCTTGTGTATAAATTGGGGATCACTGTAGGAATATGGAACATGTTCTCCTGGAGAAGCTGGTGGCCCATGGCTCGGACGGGTACACTCTTCACTGGCTGGGTGGCCGGGCCCAGAGAGTGGTGGTGAATGGAGTGAAATCCAGCTGGCGACTGGTCGTGAGTGGTGTGCCCCAGGGGTCGGTGCTGGGGCCCATCCTCTTCAACATCTTTGTGGATGATTTGGATGAGGGAATTGAGTGCACCCTCAGTAAGTTTGCAGACGACACCAAGCTGGGGGAAGTGTCAATCTGCCGCAGGGTAGGATGGCTCTGCAGAGGGACCTGGACAGGTTGGAT
>VWZZ01005673.1:88889-111624 GCA_013399095.1 Psophia crepitans
GACAGGACAAGGGGGAACGGCTGCAAGTTGGGCCAGGGGAGGTTCAGGTTGGAGATGAGGAGAAATTTCTTCTGGGAAAGGGTGGTCGGGCATTGGAACGGGTTGCCCAGGGAGGGGGGGAGTCCCCGTCCCTGGGGGGGTTTAAGGACAGGTTGGATGTGGTACTGAGGGACATGGGTTAGTGGGGAATAGGTGGTGGGGGGACAGTTGGACTGAATGATCCTGGAGGTCTCTCCCAACCTTAACGATTCTGTGATTTGTATTTGTCTCTCCCTGCAGACGGGTGTATTTGAGGCTGGTGCTGTGGAACATCGTGTGTGTGTAAAAGCATCATTAATGTATGGGACATGTTACAGAAACACCCCCAAAATTATTCTTGGAGGGGAGAAGATGGTTTTATGTGAGGAAATTTGGATCTTGGGCTGTCCGAAACACGGAAAGGGGGTTCAGTGGCAGCCGGCGAGTACGTTGAGGGGGGGGGAACGTGAAGCCTACAGCCCGTTGTCACCCAGAAACCTCCCGTTGTGCGCACACTGGGAGATGGCAACTCTCTACGTCAGAATCTTGGCTTTCAGCTGTAAAATCTCCTCTGTTTGCTGAGTTTTACCATCATCGTTTTGCATTCGTGTGACTGTCACTGGATGACGACCCACCGCTCCCAGATGTCCTTCAGCAGCACTTAAAGGACCTTCCGAGGCAAACCACACAAGCTGGCAAGTGCGTATTTTTGGGGTTTTACCTTCTCTTTAATGACGTGGCACAAAAAAAAAAGCAAGTTGAAATATATTTTTCTCCAAATATATATATTTATATAATATATAATCTTAGTTAACTCAAGTATATACATTGTATAATAAATAATGCTTATAAAAAGAGAAATTTTCTGAATATAAAATAAAAAAAAAATCGACCTCTACAACTTTATACAAAACTTTGGATACAGCAGATTGATGGAAAAAAAGATCTTCCATTCAGTGCTAGAATACCTGGCTACAGTAAAATAATTACAAGGCAATAAATGTTCTATTTAATATTAAATACCTTTTCTTGATTAAAAACCCAAACAAACAAACAGGGGATTTTGTTTAAAGTCAGGGACTTAGAGGCTTTCCAGACACAGAATTTAATATATACTTTTAAATAGAATGCATATCAGAAGACGGCTTGTTTCTGAGTCGGGGAGGTTTCTGGGAGCTCTCCCGTGATCTTTAATTGTGGAAAGCTAATCCTTCTCAGGCTGCACGAGCCCAGCAGCTCTTCGTCGTGCTCTGCCGAGGAGGGACCGAGGATTTCGCTCCGGTTCTCTCCAGCCGCAGGGTTGAGTGATGGGGCCCTGTTCTGTGCTCCACACGAGGGGTCTTCCACCCGTTTATTGCTCCTTGCGGTGCCGTGTACTGCTCTTTCCCACGGACAAAGGGGTGAGTGGAGCAGAAGACACGGCTGTAACGGTTTAGGTGTATTTCTGTGTTAAATTGCCGATGCGGGAGGGGTGGCGTTCAGACCTGGTTATTGGTCCTCATCATCTGTGGAGAAACCCACCAGGGCAGAGAGAATATTGACCTTTCGCATTGCAAGGGTCAGTACGCCATGAAGGCGTCAGCCCAGAAGGAGGGGCACGTGGCCAAGGAGGGGGATGTGGCCTGGGGAGCAGCTGGTGGGACACGGGGGGGTGTGTGGCCACACTGGGGGCTCAAGTCCCTGCTAACGGTACGGAGCCTCTGTGCTTGACGTGGGCCCCTCGGGGATGAATTGCTGGTACCTCAGGAACTCCCATGGGAAGGAGAGGGTCTGCCTGGGATTGTGCTGTCTGATGAAGGTCTCCCTTCCCCGTCCGCCCTTGCCCCTCTCTTGTTGGATGAAGTGGTCTCAACACGAGGAAGGCTGACGAGGTGGCTTGGAGAGACAGTTCTTCTTGCCATAGCTCCCATCTCCCTGTCCATTCCTGACGCTCAGAGCTGGTGTGGCAGCTCGCCCGGCGGGTGCCTTGTCCCCAGAGAGATGCTCTGAGCTCCCTCTGGGATATAAAGTCCTATTAGGTAACGCTTAGTCAGTAGGTGCATCAACTGGGTGGATCTACCTGGATCCTTAAAAATCCCTCTTGGGCAGCTGCACGGTGAGGAGGCTGCTGGGGTGGTGATGCACCCCTGTGTAAGAGGTGGCAGCCTCGCCACGTGTGGTCTGCTCTTATCTTGGACCAAAGGCCAGAGGATCAGCTCTGGTTTCCTGCTGCCCTCCTCTGGGATTGTAGGAGGTGATCTGGGGCTGTGGGGAGGCGAGAGGAGAGACTGGCTGTAGGTCTCTGTGTGCTCGGACAGGTTTGCTTCTCCAGTGTCACCTCGGAGCAGGAAGGAAGGAGCCTGGCTGGTGTGTGGGGCTGGCTCCTTTCCTCCTCCTCACCATGTCTGCTGAGACCAGGACAGCAACGCCAACAGGCAGCGCAGCCTGTGTTTGCTTGGCTTTTGCTCTGTAAAATTAATTTGCACCTGAAACCTTGTATTGGCATCTGCATGGGCCAGACCTCCGGAGGAGGACAAAGCTGGAAGCTCTCTGCATGGGGTGTGAGCAGCACACTGACTGGTGTGGCCGTGCCTCACTTGGGCCTGTGCTGTCCTCCCTTCTCCCCAGCCTGCCATGCCAAACAGCCTGGGAAAAGTCAGCAGATCGGTGATCTAACCTGTCTGCAGTGTCAGGTCTAGCCTGGGATCACCTTGTGTGGGTGAGAGACCATGAGCCTTCTCCGCAGCTGGTGCTGGCTATGTGAGGGTGTCTGCCCTCATCAAGGGCGTTAGGGGTTTTTTTATGCCATCCTCTGAAGCGTGAGGCCACCACGTAGGGGCTGATCACAGGGTTGATGGACGCCTTGGCCCTGCTCCGGAGCAACCACCCATCACCTGGAGACCTACCTACGCTTACTTGCAGGTGTGGACGTCGTAGACGCGTATGCACTCCTGGCAGCTCACGTAGCAGCACCAGTGGAAGATGCAGTGACACTTCTCCTTCCGTTTCTCAGTCCTGGTGTTGTGGCCACGACCGCAGCACAGCAGGTCACAGCCATCGATCCCGTGGGAGGTGACGTTGCATGTTCTGTCCCTTGTCCCAAAGGAGCCTGTCTCTGGGTTGGGCTCACAAAAATTGGGGGAGTTCTCATAGTAGACCAGATCCCGCTCCGTCGGTGGCTTGAAAAGAGCATACTTGGCCCTAAGAGTTTCTACCCATCCCCGAGATTCCCGGTGCTTTTCAACCACCATCTCGGAGGCGCTGTCGTATTTATCCTTCAGGTAGTCACCAATTGCCCGGAAGTCAGGCTGGGCCCACCAGCAAGTCTTGACCTCGCAGCTTCCCGAGAGACCGTGGCACTTGCACTTCAGGTGCATGTGATCCAGGATGGTCTGTCCGGGGAGGAGAAAACAAAGTGGTCAGCAGCAGCTTACGGTGCCCAGTGTTTGCTTTCAATCACCCACCTTTGCTACCTGGGTTTAAACATCTGATCTGAGCTTGGTCTGGGAAGCGCAGGGTTGGGTGCTGAACAGCGTAGGCTTGGGTGTTGCATGGGAACTTGGGTGTGTGTCAGGAACGTCTCTAGGCAGAGACATCGCACTAGAAAAGTGGCTGAGATGGGCAGCTGCTCTGATCATCTACCCAATCCAATCCAAACCAATCTAATCCAGTCCAGTCCAATCCAGTCCCAAGGTCTAGATCCTTTCAGTAGGGTCCTCCCCATCATGGCTGTGAACAGTCAGAGCCCAGAAAGGTGAGGGTTGGAGGATGTCTGTGACACGTGTGGATGTGAACTGACCACCTTGTCCTAGCTTTGCTAACAACCCTTCATTTTATGCCCTGAGTCCAACAGTTTGCACTAGAAAGTAAATGAAATTGTGAATCTAAGGGCATGATGCTCTCTTTTCCCCAGAAACCTCCTCTAGAGCAAAAGAATCACTGATTTCCGTTAAAATTATTAAGTTTGGGTGGTTTTTTTACAGGAAGCTGTCAGTCCTTAACACAAGTTAGAGGTTCAAGCTTCTACCCTTCCACCTCTGCCCGCTGTGGTATGGAAAAGTGGTACCTGGTGCTTGCTACAAGCACTGTGTGAAAGGTCTCGCTGTAACACAGTTAAAACGCGCTGGGTTTGCAGATGACCTAGAGCGGGCAGTGGCCCAGGAACCTGCTGACAGCAAGAGTTGAACATTTCAGTCGGAAGGGACCGACAACGATCGTGGAGTCCCACAGATCACTGGATGGGACAGTGGGGAGCATGAAGGAAGGAGTAACTTGGGAAGAAAGTCCTCTTCATCATTGACCTGGGTCTTGGGCAGTTGAGTTGGGTTTCTGTGTGCTGCCTTGGGGGATGTTCGTGGTGGAAGCAGGGTGTGTTTTAGCTCTTCTCAACCCCCACCCGTCTGGAGGGAGTGGAAACGCTGTGCCCTGGAGAATAATCCTAGAAAGCCCCTGCCCAGGCATTATCGCAGTCCCGTTACATTGGGGGAGCCATGGCCCAGTCTGGGCCATTCAGGCAGCCATGGACAACCAGTTCTGGACCCTCTGAGCACTCACCGTCCTGCCGGCCTCGTTGTTGTGTCTGTTCATGGCTGAGCGGGCGTCCGGCCGGTTCTCTCGGGCATCTGCAAATTCCCGGGACACCAGCACGCCGAAGTCGGCGTCCTCACTGCATCCTCCCCACTTCCAGCCATCTCCTGGAGGTCCTTTGTGGTGGGAGTCGCAGCCGCAGATCGTGGACGTGCCCTCGGCACAGGAGCGGGTCACAGCGAAGGCCACCCCTGCCGACGCGATGGCGTGGACAAAGGCAGACTCCCGCGTGGCTGCGAATAAACAGAGTCCGTGGGATTATCAGTCAAGGTAACACTTGCATTTTCCTTCCCCACCTCCCTCAGCATCATCAAAATCGCATTAAAAAAGCAAAAAGTTATTTTATTAATTTTTTAACGAATGTTGTCTGGATCAGGCGCTGCTGGCATCGCCCCTTGCAGCAGGCAGCGGGGGTGGGTGGCAGGGACGCGTGGCTCCAGCCCTCTGTATCCCAAGCGCAGCATTTCCCCCAGATACGGCGGGGCAGGGTCTCATCCAGCACGGGTGCCCATGTGTGAGCAAGGTGTCAGTGAGAGCTTGAAGGACCTCAGAAGAGGGTTACTGGAGTAATACCTGGTCTGCAAACCCGGAGAGGGACTCCGCGCCCAGGGTTAGTCGAAGGGGGGGTGAAGCAGCTCGTACACACGCTGAAATGGGGAGAGGTTTCAGGTGATGCAGGACGGGCAGTGGCAGAACAAAGTGATTACTGTTAAATACATCCAGACTACACTGCGTCTGGTGACGTCACAGCAATGGGATAAAACCAGCCGAGGGTGCGAAGATAACCTTGAAGTTGCTCATTAATGACCGAACAATCCTGGGGGAAATCAAAGCAGGCGAAACCCAAGTCTCGCCGTTGGCTCTGACTGTTGCCTTGCTCCAGTGGTAACGAATGAATTTTGACAGGCAAAATTTTCTCCGGGAGCAAAGCTGGAGAAAGCCCCGAAAGCACTGGCTGCTGGAGAAAGGATGAAATAAATTGCCCGGGATGCAAAGGTGGACTGAGACCTGGGAAGGGGAGCACGTGCGGCTCCTCCATGCTGAGAGAGGGAAAGTGTTTCAGCAGGACAAAGATACCTGGGCAGGGGTGGGGACGGAACAGAAAATCCACATCCAGATGAAGGTGCAATGGGGTTGCTGAGCTGCAACATCTCTGTCCATCAACCTCTTCCGCCTGTGACCAGGGCAGGGCGACTTTCAGCCCTGGCCTTCCTGATCATTCAGTGGGGCCCTGGCCTGGACTTTGGACAGCAACCGCCAAAACACACACGGGTGTGGGGAAGCCACCAGAGGCCATAAAGGTGTTTACACTGGCTGGATGTTACAGCGGACAACAAAGCCAAGCAAGATGGTTGGGAAGCCAGACCAGAACTGCCTGCTCTGTGCCTGGCGCCTCCAAGCTCACATCAAGTGCCTGGAGCCAGGGAGCTGCTGCTCTTCATCCTGATCCAAAACCTCTCCAGCAGCCCTGCATGCTGCAGTACCCTCTGCCTGAGCACTGTGACCCTTCGTTGCTCGCTGGCAGTTGCTGTAACCACAAGGAACATCTTGTTCGGGGTGGGTTGTTCTGGATAGAAATGTCCAAAGCTCAGTACTGAAGTGTACCCCTGAGATGGCAGCATGGGTGGCTGTCCTGAATGGCACACCCAAAGCAGCAGCTGGCATGGAACCATCAAGAAAGATTTTCTTGTCCTACTAACAGAGGAAACTTCTGAGATACCAGAAGCACTGAATAACAATACTGTGAGAAGACCTAGAAGACCTAGACCTAGCTTTAGAGGATGCAGAAGGAGATGAGCTTGTCCACTTAATAGGGTGGCATTTTCCTGCCATGAAGTCTGTGAGTTTAATGTCATGTTTTTGGGAGTCTTGCGCTGTGTCTGTAAGTGGACAATACGCTGTCACATCGAAAGGGAATTTTCTGCATTATGTTTCTTGGTATGCCAGCTCTTCAGGAGGCCGTTGAAGTTGGGGCATGCTCTGAACTCAGCTGGTCTCTTTGCTGGTGCTCTGGTCACTCTCCTACTGGTTTGAAAGGAGGACAGTGGCCAACGTCTTTGAATTTCCAACCCAGATTAAAGCCCAGCCAGTTTACATCCTTGCTTCCTCTGCTCGCCTTGACTTTCATCTTCAAGAAGCTTTTAATGGCCCCTGTATTTACTGCAGCAGGATGCGGACTGGCCAGTCCCCGGGGTGCTTCCCTGCTCAGCACAGCGACAGAAACTTTGTTCCCTGGACTTGGAGCCTGGAATCTCGCAGCAGTGACCCGGCTGTTCAGCAGCAGAGGTCCGCTCAGCATGTTTTTAAAGCTTTCATTGGTTAGTTAGTTAATTAATTAATTAATTAATTTAAAGCAGACAGCATTGTACAATTTCTACCCATTTTGAAATCAACAGGAGTTTGACTATTGACTTCAGTAAGGCAGGTGGTCAGGGGCCGTGGTGCCCGGGGTGCCGGGGCTGCTGGACGGTGCCTGGGTGCACTGCAGGGGGTGTTCCCAGCTGCCTCGTGGGTGTAGCTTGGCCACATGATCAGGACGCTCATCAGTGGATGTGGGATGAAGCCACAGTTTTCCACTGGCTCAGACCATGGTGACCCTGGAGACTGTCCCCCTGGTCTTGTCAGCTCCCCGGGTGTCCCTCACCTGCTCTCGCCTCGTGCCCTGGGGAAGTCTTCGCTGCACCAGGTCTTGTTCCTTTGGTCTGCAGTCTCCTCTGCAGAGGTGGGGTATAGTGTCCAAGTCAGGCATCTCAAACCCAGCTACTTTCACCCCGTGCAGGCAATTGGAAGAGGCAGGTCATGAGTATGTGCCAGCTGCTGAAGCACATGTCCCTCGTCTGCTGCAGCATGGGAAACTCGGATCTAGATGCCAAACATGATCCTAAAACGGGGCTGCTCAGTCCTTTCTTTGCTGGTGGGACCATGCTGTGGTTTTCACTTTTTTATTTCAAACTCTTCCCTCCTTGCCCTCCCCACATCTGGTACGTCAGCAGAGATCCAGCCTCTACCTACTGAGATATCTTTCACCAACTGCTTTTACTGGGACCACTGGGGGTACGGGCCACCGGTTGAAGATCACTGCTCCAACTGGAGTGTTTCAGCCTGACAAAGGCTATTTGGGTGGCCTCTGATCTAAAGCAGATCAGATTAGAGGAGCTAGTGAGCCCTTCTGGCCTCAGACCAGGACAGCTCGGGGGAAGAGGGGGAGGACACGAGCCGCTCTCCTTGCTGACGTGCCTTCGCTTTCCATCCTGGGGGGGGTGTGTGTGTGTGTGAAAAAGCGATGGGTATGGGATGGAGAGTCGCTGCACGTTTTCGGAGTCTCCCTGTACAGCGTGCGGATGCCGGGATGGGAGCCGGGGCTGGTGCCACTGTGGCTGGGCAGAGGCACGATGCAAACCACCCCGAGGGGGCTGCACCCCAGCACCCCCTGTGACCCTGCGTCTGCCCGGCGAGCCCTCCGCACGATGCCGGGGCAGGGGGGAAGCGAGCTGCGAGCACAAACGCCTCGCCTTGAAATTCTCCCCTGGGTCTGGGCGAGGAGCCGGGAGAATTTCCCAGAGATGAAATGCGGGAGCAGCGTTCCCAGAACCAGGGGAGGGGCTGGCGAGGGAGGATTAGAGCCGTCTTGACAGTGCACCACTGCGACTGTCTCCCAGCCAGGCCCGTTACCTGCTGGGACACTCAATTTGCCATTGTTCCCGCGGTGTCACACTGTATTACCAGCATAATGCAGAATGTTTCCGCCGGCCAGCGTACCCACGGCACAGAGCACTGGCATTCCCCAGGAGCACCTCGTAGCAACGGGGCAATGTTCCCCTGTCCTGCCGTCACCCTCCAATCCCGCCAGCCCGGCTGGGAAATCCCTATTGATGGCTCTCCCCAGCCCCCCGCCACCGGATCAGAATGGCTAAAGGGCGTGTGAATGCTGCAGCAATTTGAAACGACTGCAGCGCTGGGATGGTATCGCTCGCCCTGCCTCACAGTAGGGGAGGAAGCTTAGCTCTTTCTCATCGGTATAAGCTTATTTTTCTCTCTCCCTCTCTCCTTTCCCTCCCCCTCCCTTTAAGCTGTTGAGTTTATATCAAGACGGCCCCTGATCCCACACACCCCTGTTTAGATGCAAATGACTGCAAGTGTCATGGCTGAGAAAAGCCATGGGTTATCTTGGTGCGGGTCTGCCTTTTCACAGCTCGTGTCAGGGGCTTAGCCCAGCACACAAGGACCCCCGAAGGCACCCGAGCCCAGCTGCCTTCCCTGCACCTGGCCCCGCTGCCGTCGCTCTCCTCGCAGACATGCTCGGCGAGACGCTGTCCTGGCCAGCACCGTCGGCAAGAGGCTTGAGCCCCACTGGGGTCGAGGAGAACCGGTGGCATCTTCCTGGAGAGGGAGAGCGAGCCGAGGGCAGCCGCGATGGGAGGAAGAAGAGGAAGAGCGGTTCCCCGGTTGCTGAAGATGTGGGGGAACGTACGAGCTTGCTAAGGCTCCTGCCAAACCCAGTCCTGCAGATCCGGTCCTGCCTACGGCTCAGAGACCTCTTCTCCATCCCAGGAGTTGGTCTCCAGATGCCTGTGGGGTGTTCCTGCCTGTACACCCACAACCAGTGCTTCCTGGGCACTGAACTTTAACCAAAATCCCAGACTTTATCCCTAACACAGAGAACGGTAATTCGCCCCCACCCCACCCAGGGCAGCAGTAAGTCACCTGGCTCGTGGCTCAACCTTGGCTTTGGGGTAGGACTTGGCTGGAAGAGACATTGTTTTTTAACACAAATTGTCCTTATTTTAAAAAGAAAAGGGAGGGAGAAGAGAGAGGGGGGAAAGCAGGTTTTTCCTCCCTCCTTGTCCCAGACTGCACACCTGCAGTATAAATCATCCTGGAGAATTTGCTTGTAAAAACATGATCTTACCCCACATTCTGGGGTTGGATTTGGGGCTTCTTTTTTCTTTTTTTCCCCTATAGCCCAGGTTAAAAATAAAAACATGCGAAAAAGAAAACTTGCAGGAAGATAATCGTGGCCCTAGGAAACCAAAGCCTCGCCAGCTCCAACTGCCACACGTTGGCAAAAGCCTCGTGAGTCTGAATGTTGGGTAGGGCACATGGGAGGAGATCCGGGAGAGCCCTTGGTCAGGGCCGGTGCTCAGCAGCCCCCGGTGGGAGCGGAACAGGGGTGTCGCTGGGCTGTTCCTGCTGCTCATTGCTTTGCTGCGGGTTTGAAGCCATGCGAGGGACTGGGAGAGGAGAGATGAGTCGTACGGCAGAGCTGGGACGAGAAGTGAGGTGGGGATGTGACGGGGACTGTGGGAGGACCTGGGGCAGGAATCCCTCAGGCTGTTTCGGGGAGGGATGCCCTGTGCTCCCACACTGACACCAGCCCTCGAAGCCTGGATGATGTGCCCTGAAGGAGGAACCAAGAAAGGCTTGAACGCCTGTGCCGCGGAGGGTCTGAACCGCAGCAAACGGCTCCGTCGTCTTCCCACACTACATCGCTCTTCAGACTAAGCTCCGCTTGAATGGAAGCAACTGTGATTAACATTTTTTTGCAGCTCCTTTAAAATGAAATTATCCTCAATTTCTTTTCAAGCTGTATTAGAAATGATTTTCCGTGCTATTGCAGTGAGAACTACACCTTTGAAGTTTTTTCCAAAATAGCTTCAATCTACCTAAGGGAGTAGTAGGTGAGATTAACCTAAATGTTGCTCTTTGATACTTTGAGGTGATTTCATCCAGGTAGTTATCATAGCTTAAACACTGGCTATTTTGGGCTTAGTGTTTAATGCCTATTGGCCTAATGCACAGTGCGAACGGCAGTAGTGATTGTCGTCTTGGTTGGAGTCTTGCTATTAATTAATGATTCTTTGTTTGTGGGGTTACACCCCTCCCTGTGTCCTGGCAGCCAAAGAGAAGTGAGCACAGCAATAGCTGCCACAGATGCCCAGGGCTCGGCCAGACGTGAAACACGCAGCCGGCGGCGATCGCAGATCTCGGTCCCAGGTTATGGGCTCAAATCTCTTCATTTCTGTTGTCGACGCGTCTAAGGAAGGTGGGACGAGCCTGGGAGAAGATGATGCTGTGAAGGCAGCAGAAATGCCCAGCAGCTCCGTCCACAGCCCCCTCAGCAGAGGCGAGCAGTGTTGGTCCCCAGGTTCATCACCGCTAACGAGATCCATCAGGGCAGGACAGAAGCCCTTTTTACTGCCAACGTTCTCTCCCCCTGCCGCTGAGAAAGCAGTGGCTGAAAAGGTTGGGGGTTTTCTGTGCGACTGTTCCTGCTGCAGCCTTCAGGAGTCACGAAGGGTTTCCTAGTGTTACTCGTTGCTGCACAGATGAAATGAGCCCCGTCCTGTCTCCGGGCATTAATTCTCAAGGCAGCAGTAAAAAGACATTAGCACATTTAAAAAATGTAAATAATAACCACAATCAGATGGGTTGGACTTTGATGTATCGTTAGCGGCAGATGATACTGTTTATTTTTAACTGTTCTACTTACAGCTTAGGGAGACACAAGAATAAATGCATTTTTCCAGCTAATTGCCCGGCGGCACCGTGTAGGAGACCATCGATGCCCCACGGTTTGATCGGGAGGGCTGGGTAACAAATGTGCTCGGTATTTTTGCTCCATTTGTCAGAAGAGTTTCAGAGCTATGGGTGATGTTTTACTTTGTCAGCTTGGAGTGCACAGAAGTGTTGAGGCATGTCCCCACATGAGGTTTTGCTCCAGTCCCTGCAGCCGAAAGAATCTTAAAATACTCTTCATAAAGGCAAAGTTCAGCGTGCTCATTACGGGGAGGATGGTTCAAATCTAATTTTTAAGTGCTTTCACGCTGACAGAAGTGGTGGTGAGAGATTTTCAGTGCCTGGATGCTGTAACAGCTCTTTCATAACGTGTTTAAAATTTTTGTCGTAGTTTTTAAGGAAATTAAAACTTTCTGATCTTGTAAGTGCTGAAGTTTAGGACACGCTTCTGTTGGGCAGCTCGTTATGGTGCGGCAAGACTCAGTAACAAGTTATGTGATAAGAAATACAGCAGCTACCCCAAAACACATCCTGGCAAACCAGAGGGGAATGGAATCTCTTGGTCCCTGTTAGCACAAAAATGACTTTACAATCCTGATCTCTGCGGAGAATCGCACTTTAACCCAAGCGAGTCCTTTTCACTGACAGACAGGACTGATGTTTCAGGAAACCGTGCCGTTACGGGAAGGCTGACCCTTGAAAAAAATATCATGAACTGTTTATACGCAGAGAATTACAGCTTTGTAAGAAAGATTGACCAGGAGATATGGACACTGCAGGAGACTGTTGGGAGACAGTCTGCTGTCCCAGCTTTCACCCCTAATTTCTCCAATTTCTTACAGGCCGTACAGTAAGATTCCCATTTCCAAAGTGTCACTGGAAAGAATAATTTATTTTCCAACAAACAGACTTCACTGGACTGCAGACACTCTGTGCGTGTCGATACCAGTGAGGCCAGAAATGATTTTGATTGAAGCTATGCAACCAAGACATTATATGGGGACTTCTCTTGTGCTAAACTTGGCATGAGGTCAGTGAAAGGCATGTGGTGGACACCATGGCTTTCACTCTGCCCTTCTTGCATTTGACCAACTGCCTTCAGAAAGGAATTTCTAGTTTGATCCTAATAGGCAGGATCCTGGTACGGACAGAGTCCTGTGAACATGCAGCCCCTTCTCCCTGGAAATGTGGAAGAAGGTGTAACAAGAAACCTCCTGGAGGTCCTCAAAGCTGTGGTGGTGGCACGGACAGTGCAGGTATGTTTGGAGTTGAACAGTGCATGGGAGCAGCTCTGAATCCCCACTGTCAGCAGGCTCTTGGGAAAGGGGAAGAGGAGGCAATGCCATGGACCAGCTGTGGCTCCAAGCAGGCAGTGCTTCGTTTCTACCCAGAGTTGCTCAGCGCATCAAATCCTCAGGGAAGGTTCCTCCAGAAGGAGCAAAGCGGCAGCCGTGAGTTGACCCTGGTGATTTCCACGTATCATTCCCTTTTCTCATCAGTGCCAATGCATAAAGTCATGGGATGGGATGGGATGGGATGGGATGGGATGGGATGGGATGGGATGGGATGGGATGGGAAGAAGTTTTTTATCCACCATATGGTTCAGTTTCATGGGAATGCTCTTTAATCTAAGGTCTTGATTTGCTAACTGGAAATCTGAGATTTGGGATAGGTTATCTGCCACCTATGTCCTCCAGCACCCTCCTTTCAGGCCATATTTGGCTGCAGATGGGGTTACGGGTACCTGCTGTCTTGGGGCCCAGCATCTCACTTTTCTCAGTATAATGCCCAGGCTGTGACCTCATTGGGAATCCCAGCTTCATTGTGCCTCATGAATGTGCTTCCAGTGTGCCTGATCCATGTCAGTGGCTCTAGAAAGGTGGTCTTTCAGGAGGAGGTGATGAAGAGGAGCAAGCATGTGTTTGGAGAGAGGAGAGGGAAAATATGTTTATTTTCCCTTTTTTTGTTCCCAGCCCTGGCTGTTTTGGGCTCATCTGTGAAAAAATATGTTGAAATCCCAACTAAGCTTGGTCAGGATTTAACCTGACTTCTCATTGGCAGGGGAAGATCCCACCCACTGGCCTCCTGGGGTAGAGTGTGCATGCTGCAAAGGACCCATCTTGACCCCCAAGGAACTTGACCTTGAATTTTCTTGTGGACCCTGTTGTTTGGATGTGCTGCACACCCTGGATGGGTAGGATGGAACCCATGATTCCAGAACATGTGAGCATGTATGGGGCTAGACCTTCCCCTTTCTGTACTTTATCCCACTGATAGCTCCTGGGATGGGAACAGACCCTCCCATTGCCCCTCTTGACATAACACAGAAAAAAACTGGAAAAAAGAAGTTGGAGAAATTAGGGTTGAAAGTTCTGACATCAGACTCTTTCCCCAGTGCGTTCCCAGTAGAACATTCATGGTGTGGGATGTCCAAAAACCAAGTAGAGATGTGACAGCTCTACCTGCCCTGGCAAACCCATTCCCCTATAGCCCCCTGCCTTCACTGTTTACCTTTGTCCAGGACCGGCCCGAAGATGGCCAGGCTGTCGTCGATGGTGGTGCAGTTCCAGCGGCGTCCCCGGAACTGGTGCTGGCACTCCTGGATACCCAACTTCACCCCCTCGGCCACGCTGGGCATGATCTCAATGTAGTTGCGGCAGAAGCGGAGCTGCTTGGGGACGAGTCCGGGAATGGAACCACAGAGGATGGGCTGGGACCCCAGGGAGCTGTACTGCTGACCTAGTGCAAGGGACCTGCAAGGAACGGAGGACAGTGTGATGGTTGGGAAACCAGCTGGCACTACTGGTCCTGCCCCCATGACCATCCCAGGGGGAATGTGATGAGTCAAGGTGAACCAATAGTTCAGGGACACAAAGTATGGATAAAAAGAGGTATTTCATGAGAAAACAAGAGACTTCCTACTGAATAGTAGTGATGTGATCACACCTGGAGACACCTTGGTCCTTTGTGGGCACAGAGGGAGGGACTCAGCTCCCTATGTGGAGACACCTAGAGCGAGTCAGTGTACTCCTGAGTGAGACATCCACATGGGGCTGGTGGATCTGACAAAGGACCTTCAAGGAGCTATATCTGGGGGAGCAACACCTGGATGCTGGGGATTCCCCTGGGGTGTCTCAGCTGTCAGGAGACACAGACATGGAAGCCTCTGAATTGTGGCCAAGGTGGGAAGTGTCCTGTCCAATGCCAAGTTCATCAGAAAAGGGATCGTCATTTACTGGAGAAGAACTGCTCTGGGGTCAGGCACTCAGTGCCACTCGTCCCAGGCTGTCTTGACACCTCTGCAGATGGTCCCAGCAGAGACTGAACCACCATGGTTCCACCCTGATGGATGTCAGCCTCTAGCTGCAGCTGTGGGTCGGGCAGATGTGCTGGTACATGGCACAGGTGGCAGAGGGCAGGTTTGAGAGGACCTTTTTGCTACTGGTCCAAGGACCTGTCATTTCCCCAGCAGGAAATTTGTGGATCAAATTGCTTATTTGGCCAGAAATTGTCACTGAAGGGTGAAGACACGTTTGCTCAAAGAAGCCCTGAGATTCCTGCTGTTACACACCAACAAGGATAGTCCTACAGCTACTGCCTTGAGTAGGATCCAGCCCACCCTGCAGTGTCCCTCCAGAACACGTGGTCAAATCTGTGAATGAGCTGCTGGTTCTGTAACACAGTGGATGTGATGGACTCAGCTGCCTCCAGTGCAGAAACCTCATAGTCCAGATCCTGGCAGAAGCAAATATTAGAGAGCTTTGACTTAGAATGTCCGAATTTCTCTTGTACTCGGGAGTCCACAGCTGGACACAGCACTCAAGATGAGGTCTCAGCAGTACGGATAAGAGGGGAAGGATGTCCTCTCTCTACCTGCTGGAAAGGCTTTTCCTTGTGCAGCCCTAAAGGCTCATTGTTGCTTCACGTTCAAATTTTTGTCCGCCAACACCCCCAGGTCTTTTTCTGTGTGTTGCTTTGTAGCTGGTCGGCTCCCTGCCTTTATGGGTGCTTGGGGTTGTTCCTTCCCAGGTTGTGACTCCCCAGGTCCCTTGGCTGAATTGCATGATCTTCCTGTCTGCCTGTTGCCCAGCCTTTAGATGTCCCCTCGAAGGGCAGCTCAGTCTTCTGGGGTATCAACCACTTCTCCCAGTTTTGTGTTTTTCCCTAACCCGCCTGCCCACACATGAAGGTGGCACGTGAGCTAATCAGTCATTTTATAGTCACTGGTTAATTCAAGCTGGGAGAGACCTCAGGAGGTCTTTAGTCCAACCTCCTGCTCAGAGAAGGGCTAGTTTTCAAGTTAGATTAGGTTTCTCAGGGCTTTGTCCTTCTAGAATTTGAAAGTCTCCAAGGACAGAGGTGCCACTGCCTTATGGGACCTGTGGTTGACCGTCCTTGCCCTGAACTGCTCATCCAGCCTGGAGTCTCAGGCTGGATGCTGAGCTGACACCAGTAATTGGTTGAATTAATTGCACACTAATGATTGTAGGATGTAAAGGGAATCTCAGGGGACCTGCCCAAGGAGAGACATTTCTGCTGAAGACACTGAACGAGAAGACCTGACTCCCACGCTGGCTGGGAAGTGCGTGCCTCTAAGCAGTGCCTCAGTGCTGTCTTCTGCCATAGCTCCCTGCCCAACCCTGTCTCAGATCTGTTTCTCCTACACCTCTCTGCCCACCTACCCGGCAGTGGGGAAGCTGCCCAAGGCATCAGGACCAGAGCACTGCACACAATGCTTTGACTCCATCTCCCACACCCATCCAAGGGACACACAGAAGAGGGACAACCAAATACAGTTGGGAGGCGACATGGCACAACGGGCAGCGCACCAGGGTTGGTTCCCAGAGCTGCTTTGACCTTCCAGCTCCCACCAAGAGCAACCTGATGGGGGGAGCTCAGCACTGCTGGGAAGACTAGTCAGCTCCAAGCAAGGGAAGAGGTAGGAGAGCATGTTGTGTTTCTCCAGACACCCACTCTTGCAAACAGACTCCAGTCTCTGGGGTGTGGCATGCTGTGAGATGCTTTCTCCTGCCTGGCTTTGCACAGTGGTGGAAATGAAGTTCATATTCAGTGTCAGGGTCTACAAGGCTGTGCCTGCAGCAGCAGTGTCTCACAGAAATGGTGATAGGGGGTTGGCATGTTGTGCTGGCCACAAGCTCCACACCATGCCATGCATGCAGGTTAATTCTGTCATAGCTCACCAGTGTAAAACCTGTCCCAATTTTTTAGTTGGATGAGCAGTTCAGTCCCTCAGGGAGCCCACGCAAAGCATCAGTGACCTCAAGGGCATAAAAGTTCTGGGGAACTCCTGGGAGAATCCATCCTCTCATTCAACCACAGACTTGCTCAAATAAAAGAATCACAGAACCTTTAAGGTTTGAAAAGACCTCTGATATCATCAAGTCCAACCATCAACCCAACCCCACCATGCCTACTAACCCATGTCCTGCAGTGCCACAGCTACATGCTTTTTGAACCCCTTCAGGGACCGTGACTCCCCCCTCTCCCTGGGCAGCCTGTCCCAAGGCCTGACCACTCTGTCAGTGGAGAAATTTTTCCTAATCTCCAATCTAAACCTTCTCTGGCACAACTGGAGGCCATTTCCTCTCATCCTGTCGCTCGTTACTTGGGAGAAGAGACCAACACCCACCTCACTGTCATCTCCTTTCAGGTAGTTGTAGAGAGCGATCCCTTCTGTACCTCCTCCCCCCAAGCCATCTCACAACAGACTTCCCTGTCTGGAAGGCCTGACTGGAGATGTGCAGTCAGTTTTGGTCCATCTGTTTTGAGGCTGGAGTTGTGATCTGTTGTGTGAGAGAGGCTCCTGGGCAGGATGGAGGCTGCTCTTGGTCATACATGGTCACACCCCCAGCTGGTGAAGTTGCTTACCCATGTACAGGAATCCATCTGCTTTGGACGACCCATTCCAAGCTTTCCCCCTTTTTCTTCCTCTTTTGCAAGGTTTCCATAATTTCTAAGTGGTTGCTCTTAATTTTCCTTGCTGATGATTACTGAGAGCACCTTCTCTCCAGTTGTCACCTGATTTTCATTTTTGTTCTCATGTCAATGAACTTGTGATTTCCCCACTGCTGATCCTTCTTAGACAGATATAGAAAGTCTCATTCCTCTTGGCCCATCATCCCCATCTACCCAGAAGTCCTGGCAAGAGTCTGGTCAGGGCGCTGTGCCTAAGGTGCTGCAGCTCCGCTTTGACCTCCTGGGTCCCATCAGCTGGCGATTTCTCTGTATAGTGGCTGAGACGTGAAGATGAAACAAAACCTATTTGAAATCCAGACCAGAGTTCTCAGGGGCACATCTTGGCTCTGTGTGGCTCTACCACAGAAGTCCTGCGAGCTCGTGGGGAGGAAGAAAATACATTAGGAGAGGAAGTATCACAGGGTGAATTTGGGATAAACGGTGGACACAGGCCATTTTTAAAGCACAAAACACAGCTCCAAGGGTGCCGACTGCAGGGACGACAGACCCTACACTTCCCATCCTGAGCCTGCGTTTCTGACGCTCCCATCTCATCAAAGGAAATAGTCATTTCGTACCACAACTCCCCTGCCCCCAGCTGCACCCGCAGAAGGTGGCAGACACATTTTCCCAGCATCGACTCGCACACTCAAGGGCAGGAGCCGTAAAAGCCAGACAGCTCTGCTTGGCTGGGAGACTCCCTTTCATCGCTGCGTGTACAAGTGTGAGCAGACAGATGTGCACATAAAGGTAGGCTTTTGTGTGCACGCGCGTGAGCGCAGTGCGCAACACAAGGAGCATGAGTGCCTATGGCAAACGCACGGGAAATCCCTTTTCTCTTTCTCTGCTTAATCCCTTAAATCTCTCAGGAGTCCCGACACTGTCTGTCAGGCCAGTGACTCCTTTTGTTCCCATCCGATGGTGCTAGACAGAGCAGAGCTGAGGGTCCTGCAGGCTCGAGTTGACTCTCTGTGGTTCCTGTTGGTCCGGGATGAGCTTTTGAAGCCCTGGGAGTAAACGGTCTTGTGCAGATCCTCTTTCCACACGTTGCCAGTGGGTGCATCCGTGATGAGGTGACTCACGATTTACATTGCCTCGGCATGGAGATACTGTGCCCACCCTCTCCATGTCATCCTTCCTACAGAGGTGGTCAGCAAACTCACCTTCTTCTTTTTGGGCCACTGGATGGAAAGACACAGGGTACCCAGAGAAAATAGATGTAGTAGCATTTGAAAGGAGCAGGATTTGGCTGGATTAGAACTGTGCCAAAACATACAAAAAGGAGTTTTTAGGGTGCACACTAAGAAAGGTTTCCTGCCAGCGAGGGAGGAAGCTGTTGGGACACTTCTTCTTTCCTCTCTGCAGGAGACTGGAAGCTGCATTGCTCGGAGCCCTCAGGGCTGGACTGCAGAGTGCTCCATGGGCTGCCCACCCGAGCTGGGGTTTACCAGCCAGACGCAAACCTCGGTGAGCTCCTCCTGTGGAAACTTCGCTGGGGGTGATGCCCTGCGTGGCTGCTGTCTGGCAAGAAAGCACTTTCCTGGAAAGAGATTTCTCCATCACTGCTACGTGTGCAGGGCATGGTGAGGGCTGACCCGAAGGGTTTGCTCACACGTGTTTCACATTCCAGTTTCATGATGACAGAAAAGGAAAGTGAAGTGCCAGGAGGGGACCAGCTTCCTGGGAAACAATCTGGCATGGTCACCCCTGTCTCTTGCACAATCCCATGAACCTGTTGCCGTCTTTAATGAATCCTGGGAGCTCGGCTAGATGGCAGGAACCTGAGTTTTTCCTGTCTCAGCCCTGGAAAATATCAACATTTGTCTGAGGAGTGTATTCCAGCCTCCAACGAGCTCCGAAGTGGGGCAGCATCTGTGCTTGCTGTGACTGCCTGAGGTCAGTGTTGCAGCTTTTTACTTGAAATGCAGGGAGAAAATTTCTGGTATGTGCTGGCAAGGGAGTGTTTCCTAGCTCTAATCTTAGCAGCCAAAAGAAGATGAATCTGAAGAGCAATTTTTCCTTTTTCCCCCACTGTATCAAGGACATCACCAGCCCTGGGGCCGGCTGGGCAGGGAGCTCTGGGCTGTAGAGCTGCATGGCTCCAGGGGTGCCCCTTGTGTCGTGGAGATGGAGACTCCCCACACTGCAGCTCTTCTTTGCCTCTTCCGAGGGATCTCCCACATAAATGTAGACATGCTGTAGGGATCCTGTACCCCACTGTGCCATTTCCCTTGACAAAATTGTAAGAACGAGCTTATAAATCCATCCCTGGAGCACCCAGCACACCTGGCGATCCATGCAGAAATACATGGCTGTGAGCATTGCACAGAGGATGACTCCAGTGATGAGTGATGACATGAATTGCACGATCTGGTCGCAGCGACCGCTGTGCCTACGGGACATGTTGCTGAGTAAGTACTGTGTGCTCAGACTCAGGTTTCCTTTGGCTCCCTCCTGCCCCGGAGCCAGAACAGACCTGTGCGCAGAGCCAGCTCTCATCAGAGCTCTGCCGCGTGAGTGCCGGGGGCCACAACACCGTCACCTTCTCCCTTTGCCTCAGCACCAATTAAATAACAACTATTCTTCCTCAGTGGAGAGCCACGTCTAGCCACGCTCCTTGAGGGCTCCGAGGACCTGGTAGAAATGAGGCTCTTTTGAAGCACAATATTTCCTCCCGCAGCAACTCCGGTCGCTGCAGAACAATGTGACAAGGCAAACATCCATCCTGCCTGTGCCCTCTAATGTCTTCCCCGTGCCCCGCATCGATGCCTGCAATTCTTATAATGCACTGGGAAAACTATGAATCAGCAGGAGAAAGCCAGATCACAGTTCAGATCTTGTTTGCCACCCGCTGTCTTGGAGAAAACCTTTCTCTGCCTGGAGGGCTTCTCATTGTACTATTTTTAGACATATTTGGCGTTTTGCAATTCTGGGCCATGTTCTGCTTAAAACGGACAATGGTGCAGCCTGGCATCCCACTGTTCCACAGCGCCGAGTGACCCAGGGCCGATGCATGGAGGCGCACATTGGGAGCCAGGGGGTTCCATGCTGGCTCTTTATTTGGTGCTGTGGGAGCCCTTCCCAGCTGCCACGGATTTTGCCCTTTCCCCTTCCTAGCAGAGGCACCATCACACACCTGCTTTTCAGCTAAGCAAAGAGCGGGGCAAAGCCACTGCCAGCAGCGACGCGGGATGAGCCCAAACCTTCCGGCTGGGGAGCCAGAGCCTGTTCGTTTTGTTGCGGTGCATTTTGAACTGCCTCACTCAGCCTGGTGCAACGCTCAGAGTGTTTTTACCAGGTGGCAGGCATTCATTTTACGCTCGAGATGATGAATCTCAGCCCAGCTTCGACAGAGAGGTCCTTACAGGCAAACAAGTACCGCCAGCCGCTGACTCTGTTCCACTGTCTGACCTTTGGGGGGGCGTTACATCTGGTATAATATTCATATCTTTTAATTCTTGTGATTTGCTGACTGCAGCCCTTTGTGAACAGGGTAAGACACAAATTCTGGGGTTTGTCTGAAGATCAAGAGCAGCAAGAGGGAAGTTTTTGCAAGTCAAAGCATGCAATATGTATGCACATGTGAACTTGAGAAATGCCAGGTCTTGACTGAATATGGAGAACAGACAAAAAGATGACAGAATTCAAATGAGGAGCATTTCAGTTTACTAGGGAACTGGGTAGCTTTAATGAATCCCATGCCTTTGCTCATAAATCACCCACTATTTAATCTCTACCGAACGTGTCTTGAGTTTTGAGCTTTTCTGTACAGTGGGCACTTGTGTCCCTGGTGTAAGATACCGCCATTACCACAAACTCTCCACCAAACTTTGCAATCAGTGGTGGGCTCTGCAAAACAGACAGGAAGTTCTTTTCTTTAAAAAGAAAGAGGTTCCACTGCCTGAGCGTTAGAGGCTGATGATGCCCCAGACAAGGGCAAGACCCATGGGCACGAACGTGGATGTCGGTTACTCCCCTGGAAAGTCTCTGTAGACTTTACACACCAGCATGGTGTGACCTCTTGAACAAGAGAGCTTTTTTCCTGTTGGTGTGGTTGAAAATTACCTCATTAAACCGTGTATGAATTGCACGATCTGCACAAAATTCAGCAGCCCACAAGGCCAGATTCTGTCCAATTAACATTCTCCCTTAATTTAATCACACCTAAGGGCTAGAAACCTTTCTAAAACCTTCACAAAGTCAAAAGTTCACCTAGAAGTCACTCCCAAACCTGTGGCTGCTTAGAAATAGGTTAAGCATCCCTCTGAGAGTTCTCCCAGGGGATGTCAGTTCCTCTAGGTCCTGGGTGATTTTTATTTATTGTCCACGCAAGCCGGTGGTGCCTCCCTCCATGAGGAGCAGCAGAACCCTCTTCCAGCAATCTCCTCTAGGAGGGATTAATCTTTCCTCCAAGCGCAGCAGGACAGAGAGACGTTGCCAGTGGTGGAACAGTGCCCTGTGGGACGATCTTGCAAAGACCAGCGCTGGTCAGCCTGTGTTGTTCAGGGACAGAGCACCAGCTGGGTAGAAATCTGGCAACCTGCTCCATTTGCAGAGAAATGTTGATTATTTCCAGAAGGAAACCAGGAGAAAGCATTTAATAAAATGATCATCTGATCAGTGTAGGAGGGTTGGACAGCAAGTGCCCTGCCTATAATCCCAGCTGAAGGCAGAGGAACCATTAAAGCATGTGCCTTTATTTTGAGATATCATAGAATCACAGAATGGTTTGGGTTGGAAGGTACCTCAAAGACCATCTAGTTCCAAATGATGGTTTCTCAAGTATTGCTAAAAAAAAAAAAGAATACTACAAAGAAATGCTGAAGAGAAGGCTGCTTAGGGTCTGAGGAATTAGAGGGAGGGCCTTGTGTTGTGTTATTGCCCTCAACCAACACTGACATTGAAGTAGCTATTGCCACACATCCCAGGCTAAATCTACATTGAGTGAAATGAAAAAGCCCCATATCTGCACACCGGGGAAATTGTTCTTTGTAAACAAAGATTTTTCGTCATGCTGACTGGATACCAAATGGTCTGGTTATTCGGGAGTGATGATCTCATTTTGCTGTGACCTGGCACCCGACTGTACTCCAGGTAAGGAGGCAGCAAAGCTCAGTAAAGCCGTTCTTACAGACGATGGTGCTCCACCAGAGTGACACCTGGCAATGGGCACTGCTTTAGGGGCCTCTCAAAGTGGGGCAAACTATGACTATTTCACTAGGAGAGGAATTGCAAGCCCTCTGGAAGCTCACTGTGAATCCTGCTGCGTGCAGCTTGTGAGAAAGTTGGCGCTGAAATCTACAGCGGTTGCTCCACTCTGAATTCACTTCTGGGCTTGCTGTGAGCAGGTTTCCATCCTCCCATCAACTGTGTTATTTGGAAACGGTGTCAAAATAATGAAATATCTTCTGCAAGAGGTGAAGGGATTGGGTCTTGCTAAGTATGAAGACCTGTCAAATCACAGAGAGGCACCAGTGAGGTGGTGACTGTAATAGGATCATGGAATCATGGAATCACCCATGTTGGAAGGGACCCATAAGGATCATCGAGTCCAACTCCAAGTCCAGCCCAATCCGAGCAGATGGCTGAGAGCGTTGGCCAGACGCTGCTTGAACTCAGCCCAGCTCAGGGCAGTGACCACTGCCCTGGGGAGCCTGTT